>JABFER010000154.1:0-245125 GCA_013618295.1 Fusarium armeniacum | reverse complement strand
CTATCATATCTGTCACAACCTTCAGCCTTACAGATTCCAGAGATCCCATAGCGCTTAGCAAGACCAGGTAGATGGGTAGTATCATCTTACTGTAACGGCAATACCCTCCCCGATGCTGGCTCTGCTTTGCCTCTACATACAGCATGGCCCCTGGCCTTCGGTTCGGCTCCTCCACATTAGGCATGTCAATGTTGCAATGGTTCGTGAAGATCTCTTCTTATGGCCTAATGGCCGCCGTGGGCGACGTCTACTCACCCGGTACGCGGCTCTTGATATCCTAGTTGCCGGCTGCCTGTCCGGTTATCTTATGTGCATGTAGGAAATTACCGTAGATATAGTTCCAGCACCGTACGATGCTTGGAAACGATGGGCAATTTTATCTCCTATTCGAGACAGCTTCCCCCAATATTCTCCGAGACTCATCCGTCACAGTCAGGCAATACCAAATTTGGTACAACGCAATTCGCCGATCCCCTTTTTGCCAAGCTTGTTTTTGATGACAGGTATCTAGGTAGGTGGGCTTTGAATTGTGCTGGCATATAACGTTAGCCGCCAGGGGTTTGACAGAGCTAAACTCCCCGAGGCTTCTGCACAGGAAGTAACGGTTTCAGCCTCTCTTTTCCAAATCCGGACTTCAGCTGCGCAGGAGCACACAGGCGCGAACTTTGCTACGCGTGCATCCTTACACAGCTCCATGTTCAAGGTAGTTCGTCTAAGATAGGCACCTAGTCTCGTATGTGTTGTAGAGAGGAAGACGAAGACCAACGAATGAATCTACCTGATGGATACTGTTAAGCTAAATTACACCAGCAGTGGGTACGAATCCGCCAAGGCTTTACGCTCTCTCAACAGGTTGGCTGCAACGCAACACAGCGCATGCTCTCAACCCTGTTGGCTTGACCCTTGCTGCCGTGCAATAGGTATGTATGTATGTCTCAGCCACGACGACTCACTCCTGCTATCGGCTCCGAAATGGTGACAACCACAAAAACAAACGGCCGATATCACTTAGTTCGTGTTGAGCACGGACAAAAAGCTGCCGCCGGCAACTGATGCACGCACATTCCAAGAGAAAGGGATTGTTGAGGAACAGTTGCTGTCCACTTGCCGCCTTGACATTTGTATTTGTTGTTGGATATACGTAATTGGCCGTTTTGCTGAGGCCCGCAGAGATTGGGAGATTGATTATGTGGCTTCTGGGGACGCTTGCTGGCTTGGTCGTGTCAGTCAGTGACATGCTTTGACCTTTTTTCTAGTCATGTACCAACCGTCTAGACTATGGGCTTCGGCACATAGTAGCAGTGGATCAGACGGCATCATCGACCCAATTCTAAAGTTGGGATCATGATTCATGCTTGAGAGGCTGCGGTGCAACTACCAATTGAGCCTGAAGCCTGAGTAATAATAAACAACAGCATCGGTGGTGATAGCCCTTCAAATGTAGAGCTGCATACAGCCCGTGCATTACACATATGTAAAGTGATATGAAATCAGATTTCAACGGCGATGGAGTGGGTATGTGAGGAGAAAGTGTCAGGTCCAGCGATGGAAGACAGGGAACTGTTGTGGCTTGCCATCCCGACAGCCCATGCATGACCTTGTGCACATAGAGTACAACAGTCCCTGTCCAAAGTTATATCCTAGGTCGTCTAAAATTCACTAACCACTTAGCCCCTGTCGGTACCGTAGTGTAAAGCACCCTCGAGCTTCTAGTCACTTAGCGCTGCTATAGTCTACTGTACCTAGGTTGGTAGTCTAATATCCGTATGTATAGCAGTTATCGCCAATCATAGGCCAACACAATCTGCTGTCTAGAACATGGCATTCAATAAAGCTTATACCATATAGCATTGTATGATATTCCAACATACTAGATTGACTACCTACTTATATGTCAATTTGCGTTTTTCTAAATATGATAATCCCTTTAACAGAAGTACATGTACTAAGCGCAAAGTAATACCT
Source organism: Fusarium armeniacum (assembly GCA_013618295.1). Taxonomy (NCBI): domain Eukaryota; kingdom Fungi; phylum Ascomycota; class Sordariomycetes; order Hypocreales; family Nectriaceae; genus Fusarium; species Fusarium armeniacum. The sequence goes on along the minus strand of JABFER010000154.1, from coordinate 243,160 downwards.
ACTACCTAGGTAATTTAGAACCTTGGAATAGGATGTCCCTTCAAATATGCCTTTTTCTTCTTCTTGGGGTTACTGGGTAATGTCTGGCAACATTGAGTACCGGTATCTGTATACCTAGCTTACAGAGTACATTGGCCATTTTAGTCTCCCACTAGTCGAGCATGGATGGACTGACTGACAGTCGGCGATGTAACCTCATCTGGGAGCTCCGCAATAACACACCAGGATCCTGTCCCCAAGTCGTCCAGTATAACAGAACTACTAATGCAATGAGTGAAACAAGACGACACATTACATGGACAAAGATGACTCGGGGTTTATTAAAACACCGGCATGGAAATATTATGTCATGTCGATTTACGAGTTCTATCTCATTAGATAATTGCCATTTGAACTACCTGGGTAATTATAATGAGCTCACCTATCTTCAATACTTGTGCCTGGACAACGAATGAATATATTTTACCAGGGGTACAGCACTAAGGTGAAGACCGTTAATAATGAATAACGGTATTGCCTTGGCCTACTAAGTTAGGTAGGTAGTATTCTTCATCGTAGATACAGTTGGGTACCAGATGTTACATGTACCTTCCGAATGCAATTCTCAATCTACCCTACCTGCTACTTTTAGCAGGGCAGCCTACCCAAAATGGATCTCTTCCATGGCTCAACGCCTACCGAATTTAGTCTCGTCACGCTCCTTCTCACCTGTGGAAGTTGCCGCAATACGGGTAGCTCGGGTACCTCGTGGCCGAGCATTGCCAGCAGCGTGAATCAACAAAACAGAAGTGGCAAGTAGAAACAAGAAACTGAGACTTTTCCAAAGTACCTACAATACTCAAACTGTCGGAGAAATTCTCGGAATGGTTATTGTTAATCATGTTGTTGTTGTTTTTTTTAGTAAAGAAACGAATCTGACTGCAGGTTGAGTCGATTGACCTTGTTGATACCTCGGCAGAATGCACACAACATATGAAACACTTTGTGCCGATTCAATGCGGCTGTCTACATTCAGAAATCGGGCGGATCTCTACCACAAACCAGAATGTGCATGCAGTCACACGGTATCTAAGCCACTGTGCGTGCTGTATCCAGCTGGTCATTAATAGGCATAATGACTCTAACTTCATCCTTTATAATCGATCTTCCTCGAATACAAGTCATCATCGAGCTACGGCAAACTAGAAACTTAATTCGCTATTTAGCGAATCAAGAATCAATAACATGAAGAACTAAGAAATATCAGTTACCGACGCACCGGTACAGATACAATTTGTTGGTTCGGCAGCACCCGAGCAGTGTTTCACAGTAATAACTTACCACATACCACATACCACATACCACATACTTCACAACATGCAAGTAGTAGGGGCACATGATATTGACTTCAGACTTGTTTGTCTCACTTGGCGAAAATAACCTGCATCGGCGCCTGATTACTCCGTGCATTGGGACGAGTACTATTCTGTTGAGGTTTTCAAACATCGAAAAGGGAAGGTCAATGCGCTCCCATATCTTCACCCTGTGTTAGACATTGTGCAGACTCTGGCCCCTGCATCTTGCTATGTGTTACTACTATGAGACAGGAACCTGACTCGCTCAGCCAGCAAACTTCGAACCTTCGCATCTAACTTTCCCCTCTTCTGTGAGGATTGAAACCAAAAAAATCCAACTCCATGACATGGAGTTGGATAATCTACATATGTGACAGCAGTCCGTTTTGGACCCTTCTCCTATTAGTTCAACAGAACCGTTGAGTGCCTAGCCATCATCACGGTTCAGCCTGTTCAGAAGGAAATGGGCGTGGACAGCCGATAGTCGAACGAACGTTCAAGTCCCGATATTGAAAACACTAGGTACTGTTTTCCTAAAATCTCCCCTCATCCCTTCCCTTGACAAACAGCTAACGAGTGCATGTCTGAACTCGTAGATATTATCTAGTGGCTGAAAGCTAAACAGCATTCCAACAACCTTCCGCTGATGAGGCATGTAGTCCAGAACGATGATCCGATATGTTTCTTTGTGAGGTCTTGGCAACGTCGAAAATGCACAAGGGCATCTGTGAAGCTAGTTCATACATAGTCTAGGTAGCGAGATGTACTAGTTGTACATGGTATGTCGGATCTTTTCCCAGATGCCGTGAACTAAGTTGTTCCCCGGCTACTCACCCATCCGTCCCGTCTTTGTGCATTAATGACCAGTCAGTTCTGGGTGCAATCGACAACAGACTCAATTCCGACTGGCGGACTTATAAGTTCCTTGGGAACATGAGGAAGACGCCCGGGCATAAGAGTACATTTATGATACTCTCTATCATGTTGTATACAACTTTATGACGATCGAATGCACCATAGATAACAGACGCGAGTGTTCCATTTGATTCTTACGAACAAGAGGAACCGAGGCGCAGCATACATCGAGATGCATGTTGATTTTGGGGGTGTCGACACGGTATATTATAGTTCCTGTTCAACCCTCTAGCAAACCATTGCGATCTGCAGACTGCAGCGGCATCAAAGCTTTTCATCATGCATATCCCGGAAATTGACACGGGAATCTACCTTCCCATACTCAGAACCCCCGTCATGTTCTCCAAAGCACTTCCGATTTACCTAATATCTCCTTGGTCACGTAATTGGGTACAGTTACAACGTATTCTCACCATACATCTTGGTGACTTTCTAATTTCAATCGAAGTGGTACGTCAGACTCTTACAGCCAAGCCCAATGCTACAGCCTGGAAAGTCATGTTCCAAAACCGATCATTTCACGTGTCATTCTCACAATCCAATATCACCTAATCATCCCATTATTCAACTCTAAGCTCCCTCATGCGTGAACAATATTGCGATGCGTTTAAAATCCAAAAAGGCAGACCGCTCAACAGTTGCGATCGTCATTGTCCAGATATCGAGCCTCTGATTCGAGCTCTTCTCCATTCATCGAGTCCACAGTTCTATACCTATCCACTAATCAGCTTGTAGGCAAACTGACAGAACAAACTCAATCACGAGGAACTCTTTTTGTCATTGACATCGAATTTCAAGTCAAGTCGTCGGTGAATGTCGTACGGCAGTGAGCTTACCCTATATCGGCAATTTGGTCCAGATACCTAAGTAGGTACTTGTATCTGCGCTAGAATTAGCGTAAAAGAAAAGTAGCTGCCAGTAGTTGTCAATGACCAACCAGAATCCAGAAAAAAGTTGGCGGATCTACGCATCTTCGACTCTCTACCAACGAAGAAGGATTTCGCGATCACGACCTTTCCTCCGACATCGTTGCAGCCAGCAGCTTAGAAACTCAGAGACTTTTCGTCCCCATTCAATCGAAGGAACCGAGGCGAATCATATCATATCCAAAATGTCACAAGATCAAGTTCAGGCGGAACCGCCGCTGCCTCCCCGCAATGCCTTCATCCACAACTCTGCTATGGCTGGTGCCGTCATTCTGCCCCTAGCGATGCTTCTGCCACCACGAAAGATAGATCTAAGGTTCTTCGTTCTCGCTGGAGCATGGTCCATGGCTACAAATCAGCTCGCCTACGAATACACGGGGTCGTCAATCTACGCGCGCTTCGGCAATCGTATGGGCTCCATGATGGGCACTGAGCTTCCCGAGGGTGCTCAGCGCACACAAAAACTACTCCGAGAGCATCGCGAGCGTGAAGCGGCACGGAGGGCCAAGGAGGGACAGCAGGTCGAACAAGACAAGACAGGTGTAGTGGCCAAAACACTCAACGACGTGTGGATGGGAGGCGAAGAGAAGGATTGGAAAGAGAAGCGTGTCAAGGAACATCAGCAAAAGATCGAAGAGGGCAAGGGAATCGGCGATATCATTATTGACCAGGTTGCCGATGTCTGGTACGGAAACTGGGGAAAGAGGACCAAGAGACCGGATGACGAAACCTCGACAGAGAAGAAGTAATGATGACGACTACGATATTGAAGGAATCTTCAGGCATTCTGACCTGACTGCCAACGAGAATCGACATGTAAAAGAACAACTGTACTACTATTGATGACAAAAGGCGGAGAACTGCCGTAGGGAAAGGCTGTTGAATTGCATACCGAGGTGATATTGATGGATATACCCCGAGAAAGGGACGATTCATATAATGTACAAAATATCACACGGTATAACTACGATTGCACTCGTCGACTCGATTTCTCGATGATCTAGAACAAGCAGTATGTGGTGCTGGCTAAAGATCAGCGGCCCAAGCAGCCAACATCAACAATGGTATGGGACTAGCAATGCAAACATGTCAAGAAGAATAGAAATGCTATTGGTGTTTCAGCCCGAAGTTCTAGCCCTATATGCGTCGGTCTAGATGCGCGCATCGCGTCTTTGTTTGCTATTGACCATGCAGTGGCGGGCCATACTAACAGAACCCCGACAAAGGAGCTCGGGCAAAGCCACGGAGCAACTATGCTGGCTACAAATCTTGGCATTAAGGTCAGCTGTCAGATTCAATAGCACTTAGAGGTGCACTATGTGAGTTGAGTGAGCAACTTATTGGCATGACTTGCAGAGGCGGCAGACACAGGGTACAAGGGGATCAGTTGGATATACTCTTGTTCTTCCAGAGTTGCACCTCACAGGCCTGGAGGTTGGACACAGAAATTGTTTGGTAGAGGTCAAGTCGGAATCCGTACAACAGATGGTTGGTTGTGCTGATGCAGTAAAAACCTGGGGCTGGCGCTGCATCAACGCGTTCCACTTCCAACTTCCATGAATACTTGGGTAGTAGGTAGAATACGGGGAAAATTCGTCAGCTTCGGAAGTGGCTGTGATTAGCTTATTTGCATCAGCCACCAAGACGCATAAGTCGATATGAAGCGGAATGTGGGTTGATGAGCAGGTATATGGCTTGAAGACAATGATATCGGGACATTGATAGCTATCGTTGCTGTTGGTATAGTTTGTGTAAGATGATTATAGCAGAGTGAGTGTTTGTGGTTGACGAATTGATGAGTTGGGTGGGATGCTGCAAAACATCTAAGGTACCTAGGCTATAACCTACCTGGGTACTTGGGCAGTAGCGGATTAAAGTTTTATGGTTCTGGGCATCTTGGCCAGATTTGTGGTTGTAATCTAACACGGGATGTCTGGCTGAGAGTTGAGGGGTATTCCTTCATCACATCTTCACGATGCCTACCAACCTAATTATTGCATGTATCAATTAAGGCTCGTGGCTAACCGATGGGCAGGGCAGTTTACCGTTCTAATTTAAGAACATGTGGCGCTTAAACCCCAAAAAGAGTGAGGCTCAACGGCCCTCGAGTGCACTTGTGTTCCATCCAAAACCCTTTCAGACGACTCAAGTCCCAGTGATCGACCTTTTGGTTGCAGGGATACATGGCTCACAGCTGTCAGCACAGCCCCAGTACTGTACGTCACCGTCACTCAATTGTGAGTTGTTTCGTCATGGCATCCAGTCAGCACGAGAATTTCTGTTCACGTTTGCTCCATGTAATGCAGAGGAAGGTATGTATTGTAGCGTATCCGTAGCAGGGATGTTGCTCAAGGATTAAGGCTGCCTCAGAATAAAGATAAAGATACACAAAGAGTATTTTCCCCTCCCCGTCATTCCTACTCTTGCCATTCCTCACTCTTTGTTATCCCTCGTTTTTCTTTCTCCTGTGTCTGTTGCGATACGAAACGACCTATTACCAACAAGAACAGTTTAGCGGATCCGAGACCCCTGTTTATACGCGTCGACATTACCTTGCAGCCAATCAGAGCCGCGATTCCACGCAATCCAGACCAGTCTTTTTACGTCCCTGGCGACCCTTGAAACAGCCCAGCTGAGGTTCAGGACGGGACTTGAGTTGGGATTCTGACCGACCAGCCACTTTTCGTATCTTTTTCTGGTTCAACATCTCTAAACCCGACGACGACAACACACTCTTTTGTCGGATACGATCATACTTTCTTGGGGGTATTGTTGTCTTGGGTTTCTTCACCTTGTCGATCAGCTACCAGATAAGCGAATCTGTATCTGTGACGCTGTCTCGCCGCTTCTGAAACAGCTTGTCGCAGTACTGGCAGCATCCCCTTCTTTCGTTGCCGCTTGGCGGCTTGTTCTCCCATCCGCTGCCTTAGCTCTTCTCACCACTCCATAACCTATCTATTCTCTCTCTGCCAACCATGGCTTCACATAATTATTATCAAGGCGGCAGCCAACAGCCCCCCTACGGCGCTTCTCAACACTCCTCGCCTTACTACCAAAACCACGACACTCCTTCGCCGCAGCCAACACCAACCCCAGCACCGCCCTACGAGCAAGATTCGTACTACGCTCCCGACACCTCGATCTATCCTGCCGACTCTACCACGCACATTGTTCCGACCAAGCAGACACCGTATTCACCCAATGACATACAATATAATCCATCGGCGGCTTATGGTAGTCCCTCTGGCCAGCACAACCAGCCTGGTCAAACTGGTCAGTCTCCTTTCGACACCGTCTTTGACGATCATGTATACCCAGCAAACCCGAACGCGGGCCCGACCCCCGGCTCCAGCACGGCTGACATTGGGCAACAAGGCTTCTATCAGGATACAAGCTATCACGGTGGAGCCACAGATGCAGCTGGGCGGCCTTACGGCCAAGAGGATATTCCTCTCCAAGACCGGACTCCAAAGAATGATGATGTCGAGATGAACGACCACGTCTACGACGCCCCTGGACGGTCCAAGAAGAAGAGCAAGAAGGGCAAAGTCCGCCTGGGTGAACTTGGCATGATAGGGTCCGACAAGAAGAGAATCCCCTGGGTCGTTTACCTCTTTTCTGTCATACAAGTTGCCGTTTTCATTGCGGAAGTCGCCCGAATGGGTAAGTAGAGGAAGACTTATGAAAGGCAACGGTTTCAACTAACTCAAATTTAGGTGTATTGACAGGAACTCCAATTGCGATCAAGCCTCAGTTCAACGTCTTTATTGGTCCTTCGCCAGGTTTACTCATCAACATGGGCGCTCGATACGCACCTTGCATGCGCAACGTCAAGGGTATCCAGAGTGTCGACAAGAACAAAGACGGTGCAATTATTCCTGGCCTTCTGTGCCCGAACGCTACTACGTCCGACAGTTTTTGCCCTCTCCATGTTGTCTGTGGTTTCGGTGGTGACGTTCCCGATCCTAAATTCAACGGAGATATCAACCAGAGCCCCGAGCCCAACCAGTGGTACCGATTTATCACTTCGATCTTTATGCACGCTGGTCTTATTCACATCATCTTCAACCTCCTTCTGCAGCTCACGATCGCGAAAGAGATGGAAATGGCTATCGGGCCAGTCCGATTTCTCTTGGTCTATATGAGTGCTGGAATTTTTGGTAACATCATGGGTGGAAATTACGCGCCTCCAGGGCAGCCATCAGTTGGTGCTTCCGGTGCTCTCTTTGGTATTATTGCTCTGGTTCTCCTGGATCTTCTCTACTCTTGGAAGGACAGACGCAACCCAGTTAAGGACCTCCTCTTCATCATTCTCGACATGGTGATCGCCTTTGTGCTTGGACTTTTGCCCGGTTTGGACAACTTTGTTCATATTGGCGGTTTCTTGATGGGACTCTCCCTCGGTGTTTGTGTTCTGCACTCGCCCAACTCGCTGCGACGACGAATGGGAGATGGGCTGTCTTATGCAGCCGTATCTCCCCAGACAGGCGAGACGCCCCCTCACTTTTTCAAGAACCCTGTCGGTTTCTTCAAGGGGCGAAAGCCACTATGGTGGGCTTGGTGGCTCGTCCGAGCAGCCTTCCTCGTCATGATCATTGTTGTTTTCATCGTTCTGCTCAACAACTTCTACAAGTACCACGACACCTGTGAGTGGTGTAAGTACTTGAACTGCCTTGTAAGCTTCCTAACGGCCCGCAAAGACAAAACGCATCAACTGACTTGAGACAGCCCATCAACGACTGGTGTGAATGGGGATCCTTTGAGAACCTCAAACCCGCCTAAAAAGATACATCGACTCTCTATGAGTCGGAGGAGTCATTCCGGCGGAGACATAATCGAATGCCAGCATCTAATCAATAGCGCGTGGTTCTAGACAGCGGCATGCATCTCACTTATGCAACATGTATATTGCACAGCATTGGCGTTGTTGGCCAAACGCGATATTGCACCTTTGGCTCGCTCGGACTGATGGATGTTATTTCTTGTTCTATTTAGTGTTAATTCATGAAGCAATGACATCTTCACATGTTTCTCGTTCATATAGTCATAGCATTTGAACCGGTAAACTCCTGAACAGGCATGCGCTGCGATACCGACAACTGCTGCTTATGTTCATTCTGGGCAGGAACACATCAGGCATTTCGCCAATACAAACAAACCTACATGGATGCAAGACATGGGTTGGCAATTCCATTACATGAGCTTGCAGCTCTTGGCTGTGGTCGGGCTTGTCCAACATATCATATCATCCGATACCCCGCACGTTATTACTTGTGTGAATGGGAGGGATGGCATCCCTTGTCTACCTGTTGCTTGTTTGCTGATTGATCACTGTTGTAGTATAAATGGTACTCTTGCCTCCCGTCCTTTTCCTGTTTATTTGTGACTGTTTGCAATCTCTTCCACGATGGCGTAAGGCGACTGCGCATATCCTAGTATGGAGAACTTTTAGGGATTCGTTCTTTGTTACGATGTATGGAAATCTGAAGTCCTATAAGTAAGTCTTTAGGAGCTTTGCTTTACGTTGTTTTCTCATGATGAATTCTTTTCAATGCATGGCTTAGCTGAATATCCCGGAAGGGACTGCGGATGCTTTTAGAATGGATGTCTGAATATGTCGCCTTCTCGTTTACCACTAGATATCCTGTCACGCACAACTACTGACTTAATGGTGCAGATGTAACATAAGAAGGCAATGTGAGTTCTAAGTGATTCGAGGATAACATTGTTGGAGTAGATAGGTAGTCAATATTTGTGTCAATTAGAAGAAAACGAAGGTTGAGACAATCTAAAACTTTGACAATAATGCTGAATCGGCAGTCATGGCAATTCGACCGTGGGTGAAATCTACCAGCATGAAGAGGCAGCGCGAAACCACGTGATTAGCGCTAACAACTCAAGTGGAGTCGTTCACGTCACGCTTCTTGAGTCGCGCTACGCGGTGGCTATCAATTAAAGTCGTGTCGTTGATTCCAAACCCACTGAAATCTCCCCTGTTAGAGTCTCCCCTCCAACCGTTTAGTGTCAACAATCAGAATCGATCAAAGAATTCTTTGATCACTCTTTGCCTTCATCCCTGTGTATGTGGATGTAACTCTTGATTAATTTCATTCCCTTCTTTCACTCCTTTTCTGCTCTTTGTTTCAAACCATAGCATTTGCCATCAGCCGTCATCATGGCAAGCGCAATTGCTTCTCACAAGCGAGTCCTGAGCGAGAACAACGCTCGTCAGAATATCACATCAACTCCAGCCTCGACAAAAAAACGCAAGGTCGATGCAGTCCCTTCATCCTCTGCCGCCGCTCGGGTTCCTGGCTCTCAGAATGACCACCGATCTAAGGTGGCGTCCAGTCTGCCAAAGAGTGCTTTCGAATCAGAAGTCCTCGAAAAGCTCAGCCAGGACTTATCGGACAGAAAACGAAACAGTACAGAGAAAGACCAAGCATGGGATCGACCACCCGTAGTCGACTTCGTCCCGGAGCGTGACAGTCTCTGCTTCCAGTCTATCGAGGCTGAGGAGGGCACATTACACGGCGGAAGGGCCACTGTCAAGCTGTTTGGCGTGAACGAGGCAGGAAACTCGGTCATGTTGCATGTCACCGACTTCAAGCATTATCTATACGTCCCTGCTCCAGTGAACTTCCAGCCTCAGGACTGCGCAGCCTTCAAGGCCTACCTGGAGACACAGGTCGCCCAGCATCAACCTTCGATTCACTCAGTTGCTTTCGCCATGAGAGAAAATATCTACGGATTCCAGGGTAACCAGTCCAAGCCGTACCTCAAGGTCACTGTGACCGACCCCAAGTTTATAAACAAAGTCCGAACGACTATCCAGAGCGGCAATGCGAACTGGAAGGGAATGTGGAGGAATGATGGCGAAGTTCAAACTTTCGACAACCTGCAATATTTGCTGCGATTTATGGTTGACTGCAAGGTAAAGACTCCCATGCAACTTGATAGTCTGACTCTAACATCCCAATAGGTTCGAGGAATGTCATGGGTCGAAGCCCCAGCAAAGACGTATAAGCTTGTCAACGACCACGTCCGCCAGTCGAACTGTCAGATCGAGGCCGAAGTTAGCTATCTTGATCTCATCGCACACGAACCGGTCGGCGAATGGTCGAAAATGGCCCCTTTGCGTATTCTGTCCTTTGATATTGAATGTGCTGGTCGCAAGGGTATCTTTCCAGAGGCAAACCACGATCCCGTTATTCAGATTGCCAATATTGTCACCAAATACGGAGAGAAGAAGCCCTTTGTTCGAAATGTCTTTTGTTTACAGGAGACAAGTTCTATTGTGGCAACCCAGATCCTTGCGTACGAAAAGGAAGAGAAGATGCTTAGCGACTGGCAAAAGTTCCTTATCAGAACAGACCCCGATATCATTACGGGCTACAACATTTCAAACTTTGATTTCCCGTACCTGTTAGACCGAGCAAAGCATCTCAAGGTATCTGGATTTGAATACTGGACCCGAATCCCCAGTATGCAGTCCAGAGCCAAGGAGACCAACTTCTCCAGCAAGCAGATGGGCAACCGAGATACCAAAGCCACAAACACCAACGGTCGGTTACAATTGGATCTCCTTCAGCTAGTCCAGCGTGATCACCAGCTGAGAAGTTACACTCTGAACTCTGTGTGTGCCAATTTCCTTGGCGAGCAGAAGGAAGATGTGCATCATACCATGATTACCGAACTTTTCAATGGTACACCTGAGTCTCGAAGACGTCTTGCGCTGTACTGCTTGAAGGACGCATACCTTCCGCAGAGACTGATGGATAAACTATCGTGTTTGGAAAACTACACTGAGATGGCAAGAGTCACAGGTGTTCCTTTTAACTTCTTGCTGTCTCGAGGTCAGCAAGTCAAGTTCATCAGTCAGCTGTTCCGAAAAGCACTGGAGCAGAAACTCGTTATCCCCAACCTCAAGTCCGAAGCCTCTGATGAGCAATACGAGGGTGCTACAGTCATCGAGCCCACGCGAGGTTACTACGACGTTCCGATCGCCACTCTGGATTTCGCATCTCTGTACCCAAGTATCATGCAAGCACACAACCTTTGCTACACCACGTTGGTCAGCAAGAAAGCAATTGAAGCTTTCAATCTACAGAAGGACGAGGATTACATTGTAACCCCCAACGGCGATACCTTTGTGACGATTAAGCAACGCAAGGGTTTACTGGCACAGATTCTCGAGGAATTGCTTGCTGCGCGTAAACAGGCTAAGCGTGAACTGGCTGTTGAGACAGACCCCTTCAAAAAGGCTGTGTTGAACGGTCGACAGCTGGCTTTGAAGATCAGCGCCAACAGTGTTTACGGTTTGACAGGTGCAACGACAGGAAAGCTTCCTTGTCTCGAAATTGCCAGTAGTACAACAAGTTTTGGCCGAAAAATGATTGAGAAGACTAAGGAAGAAGTGGAAAATCGATACAACATTGCCAACGGTTACTCACACGACGCCCAGGTCATCTACGGTGACACTGATTCGGTCATGATCAAGTTTGGTACCAAAGACCTCCAGGAGGCCATGAGGCTTGGAGAAGAAGCATCAAAATACGTGTCGGAAAAGTTTGTGAAGCCAATCAAGCTTGAGTTTGAAAAGGTATATTTCCCATACCTACTCATCAACAAAAAGCGATATGCAGGTCTCTATTGGACCAAGCCAGAGAAGTATGACAAGATGGACACCAAGGGTATCGAGACGGTGCGACGTGACAATTGTCTTTTGGTGCAGACGGTGATTGAAAAGGTCCTACGAATGATCCTGATCGATCAAGATGTTCCAGGTGCACAAGAGTAAGTTCTTCCTCCGATCACGCTCCATCATGCATAAGGTTGTCAATCCTTATCTGGTGGCGCAGGGTGAAAGCAGGATGCTAACGGAAGATTCACTAGGTACGTCAAAGAGACGATTGCAGATCTGCTGCAAAATAAGGTCGACATGTCGAAATTGGTCATCACAAAAGCCCTTACAAAAGACGATTATGCCGCAAAGCAAGCCCACGTCGAGCTGGCGCAACGGATGAAGAAGCGAGATGCAGGCTCGGCGCCGGGACTCGGCGACCGAGTGGCATACGTCATGATCCGAGGTCCTGCCGGCGCCAAAAACTTCGAGAAGTCGGAGGACCCCATCTACGTGCTTGAGCACAATGTGCCAATAGATACGCGCTACTACTTAGACAACCAGCTAGCCAAGCCACTTGGGCGTATTTTCGAACCAATTCTTGGGGAGACCAAGGCGCGCTCTCTACTGACAGGCGACCACACGCGTGTCATCTCGGTAGCGGCTCCTACCATTGGAGGTCTCATGAAGTTTGCCAAGAAGACACAGACATGCATGGGTTGCAAGAAGCCTCTGACAGGAAAAGAGGAGTCTGGGGGAGCGGTATGCTCCAATTGCGCACCACGAGTCGGAGAGCTTTACAAGAAGACGCTTGACCGCGTTTCAGACCTCGAGGTGCGCTTCGGGCGACTGTGGACCCAATGCCAACGCTGCCAGGGCAGCATGCACTGCGAGGTTATCTGCAGTAGCAAAGATTGCCCCATCTTCTATATGCGCATGAAAGCTAAGAAGGATCTCGAGGACGCCGGCCGCGAGCTTACTCGCTTTGATGCTGATCAGGCGGCCATGTGGTGAGGAAGAGTGACTGTACGCCGAGGTTGTTTCTTGAAGCGTTTTGATAAAACGATACATGTTATGTATTTCGAGCGCTATCGTTGGAAGAGTGGTCAATAATAGGTATATTGCTTGTATGGTCGCCAGGATGAGATTTGACGGCTTTGTTCTTATTTTATGTACGTAAGGCGTTCTGGGGTTTTGAGCTGGGGCTCAACATTGCTGCTACAGATATTACTACATTTATGTCAAACAAAATAGAGCATATGATAATGGATATCAATCTACGGTTCAAGCATATTTCTTTAAGAAGCGATATGGCTAACTGGTGAGAGTGGTTCACCGTTGAGTTGGCAGAGTCAAAGCAATCATGGATTAACGTATGTCATGGAAGCATTTTGTATGTCCTATATGTCAGTATTCACGTTTCCCTTGGACAGTGAATGAATGGCATGATTACCCGGCTCGTGCGTTTGCGAGCGAGGGCTTCTGCCCCTTGCTCTATGGAGTAGTTGAAGTTCCTTGGAAACACATACTCCGCGTGAGCCAATCCTGGAACTGACCGTGAATAGACCGAAAACATCAAACTAGTAGTTGACTGGTGTTGAGGTTTATAACAAAACGAGGAGTTTTTGGCATGGTAAGTGAAAATAGGCGGAATGAATCGGAACGGAGTCATGTTCAATGTCAAAGAGTAAGGATCATGGTATGAGGGGTGTAGGTGGGGGTCAAAGTCATGATAGAGACGAAGGGTCGAAGAGAGTTTTCATGGACAAATAGATTCATGATAGTAGTGGTCAAAGCCTAACAAAGAGCAGTTCTGGGACCTGTTCTCTGGTGGTTCGGTGGTTTGATCCGGACATTTTACTGTAAACGGTGGCGCTCGGAGGCAATCCGAAGTGTATGACTAAGTTTAGTTGGAGTGGAAATGTATCTCCGGATGGATCTGTGAGATCAGATCCGTAAACGGCGGGCCAAATTCATTTACCAACTATGTACTGGACAGCGAGAAAGTTACTGAAGAGGTAACCTCGGGCAAAATAGTAGCGAAGGGTGAAACGGCGGGAGACTAAGGGTGGCTATTCGGTCCGGAGACGGGGAGGTAGGTCTACCGTCTTGATGAGAGAATGTTGGTCTCCCCGGATTTTACAGTATGATCCCAGCAATTGTCTGTCTAGTCCCTAATATCCCCGCCATCAAAAGACAAGAGGCGAGGCACGGTTCGGGGAGGGATTTCGGTAACGTATGATGGATGGCCTGGGGTTGGCTGTGTCATGGTCTGATAGTGTAGTAGATCTTTTTTTTTTCTATTGAAAAAGTAGAAAGATAAAGAGTGTCATTGGCTGGAGTGTGAGTTGATGTCAATTCATTCTTCAAACAAGATGGCAAGGCGACCAATGAGAATGACATGATACTATCTAGACACTACATACCTAAGTACTGTACTGTAACACTTCAGGGTCCGGGGGGAGTGTCCATACATATGTGCTTGACAGTGAATTTTGGACCAGGATGATATTTTACCAGCAACTAGAAAACCGCAGGTTCGCATGGTCGGAGGAAGAGGCCGGGGAGGAAAAAGGAGAGTGAGAGGAAGAGGCTAGGGTAACATGCGCAAGATGCAGTGCAGATGCAGCGGTATTCCCGCGCGGTTACGACGTCTCTGATTCGATAAAGAGCAAGATTGATTTCCTTTCCTGGATGTTGAATAGTTGTTTGGATTCAAAATTGGTAATGGATTGTTTGATTTGATGCGCTTGGTCGGGCTAAAATCCCGGGAGCTTGGCTGTTGATGCAATTGACACGCGACAGACACTTTAATGTTTAGGTTTAGGTTATCATGAGGCACGTAAATATATTATGGCGGCTGAAGACATTGTCATGGCTTGACGTGTTTTGCATTTTATTACTCAACATATTGACCAACTTGAAATACAGCAAGAGACTTGAGGTGATAACCACCCACAGAGAGTTAACTGAGAATGCCCTTACTTAGGAGGGGCCATGTTGAAACAGCCATCCTAACTTGATGCAGAGCAATGCCAAAAACTGAATATCGATGAATGATGCTGATGATTCCATCAAAACCAAGATAAGGTGCAGCTAAGGTATGGTCAGTAATATGAAGTAACCCCCACTACACGGGAAAAGAGCGACAGTGGCGCGCGTGGAGGTTGCCTACAGGCTACAGCACAGAGCGAATGGAAAAGATCTGATAATGAAACGGAATAATGAGGGTTGGCTAATAAGAACCGTATCATGATGGGTGAATAGCTCGAGATTGATCTTTACTAGACAGGGCATGGCCACGCATGGATGGCTGTACAGTTTGTACATACCATGATACCAAGACGGTAGGCAGGACCTACATTACCGAAGGGGAGAGCGAATATCGGAGGATGAAGATCCAATGGAT
The DNA here is from genome assembly GCA_013618295.1 of Fusarium armeniacum. Lineage (NCBI taxonomy): Eukaryota > Fungi > Ascomycota > Sordariomycetes > Hypocreales > Nectriaceae > Fusarium > Fusarium armeniacum. The sequence goes on along the minus strand of JABFER010000154.1, from coordinate 227,953 downwards.
GCCCAAGCACCGAGAGGCTGCGGCAGATTAGCTACTAACTAACCTAGCTAGCTACCTGCAGACTGTTGATGTGCGCGACATATGAGAGATCCAATAGATAGTGGGGAACAGACGGCGGCGTTTGTACCGATGGATGGATACTCTGTGCGGCAGACGAAGATACCCTTGGGTGTATTATTAGTGGTCATCACATGTCTGACAATGAAAGCACATAATCAATAGCAGAACAATCAATTGACCGTGTAACTTGGCTAGGTAGCCAACGTTTGCAGAAATTAAAAGCCACTGTTAACTCATCCTTTCAATTATAGAATAGAGCCATCTGAAATATACCGTCAAACCCCCTGGGTGTACGGATACTCTGTAAAAACAACATATCGCTCGCTGGTGTGAGTGGGTACTGGGGTTTATCGGGAACGACCAAGATTAGGTCAGTAGGGTGTGTCTTGTCACTCGATTAGATGGGATAATAGTAATGCGGGTGCGTATCGAGTGAGCTTTTTTATTCTATCTCTGCACACGGCAGTCGAGGTACTTGGATATACTGCCGTTTTACCTGCCGCACTCATGTACTGTCTTCCGCTCCTCCCCTTTGATATGGATATCGTATGCGCAAGCGGACACGGACGGGGACGTGGGTGCCATGACGGAAAGAGCAGCGGAGGATAATTGATGTACCCATCTCAACAACCATATAAACCTCGAGTCCCTTCATCTTCCATTCGAATTATCTGCCTCTTCATCTCACTCTTGTGCAACTCATTAGATATATCGGATCTGTCAGAAACAACACTTCAACCAGACATCGACTATAAATTCCTTCGATATACACCCCAAATGCAGCTGAACACCATGTCCCACCTTCCTCAAGAGCCCGAGTTCGAGCAGGCTTACGGCGGTAAGAAACCTAACCCACAGTACCTAAACAAACAAAATAGACTCTAACTTGGACTCTTAGAGCTCGCCTCTGCCCTCGAGAACAGCTCTCTCTTCAACGAGCACCCCGAGTACCGCACTGCTCTTGCTGTTGCCGCCATTCCTGAGCGTGTCATCCAGTTCCGCATCGTTTGGGAAGACGACAAGGGTAACCTCCAGGTCAACCGTGGTTACCGTGTCCAGTTCAACTCTGCTCTCGGTCCCTACAAGGGTGGTCTCCGATTCCACCCCAGCGTCAACCTGTCCATCCTCAAGTTCCTTGGTTTCGAACAGATCTTCAAGAATGCCCTGACTGGCCGTAAGTAAACTCTTCGCCGCGCTTATTTAGACCCCTAGCCGTTCCTGCATATTGCGGGGCAACGGGAGTGGCTCAGAGCATATTGAGAAACAGGTTTACTAACAAAGCTTCTAGTCAACATGGGTGGTGGCAAGGGTGGTGCTGACTTCGACCCCAAGGGCAAGTCCGATGCTGAGATCCGACGATTTTGCCAGGCTTTCATGACTGAGCTGTCCAAGCACATCGGTGCCGAGACTGATGTTCCCGCTGGTGACATTGGTGTTGGTGGCCGTGAGATCGGCTACCTCTTCGGTGCCTACCGCAAGCTTCGCAACCGCTGGGAGGGTGTCCTTACCGGTAAGGGTCTCTCTTGGGGTGGCTCCTTGATTCGACCCGAGGCCACTGGTTACGGTCTTGTCTACTATGTCGACTACATGCTCAAGCATGCCAACCGTGGCAGCTTCGAGGGCAAGCGGGTTGCTCTTTCTGGCTCTGGCAACGTTGCTCAGTACGCCGCTCTCAAGATCATCGAGCTCGGTGGCTCCGTCGTCTCTCTGTCTGACTCCAAGGGAGCTCTCGTCGCCAAGGAGGGTTCTTCTTTCACCCCTGAGCAGATCCACAACATCGCTGCTCTCAAGATCAAGCATCAGTCCCTGACTGCCTTCGAGCACCAGGACAAGTTCACCTGGATCGAGGGTGCCCGTCCTTGGGTCCACGTTGGTAAGGTTGACATTGCTCTCCCCAGCGCTACCCAGAACGAGGTCAACAAGGAGGAGGCCCAGGCCCTTCTGGAGGCTGGTGCTTTCATTGTCGCCGAGGGTTCCAACATGGGCTGCACTGCCGATGCCATTGACGTCTTTGAGGCTCACCGCAAGGAGAAGGGTGCTCAGGCTCTTTGGTACGCTCCCGGAAAGGCCTCCAACTGTGGTGGTGTCGCCGTTTCTGGTCTTGAGATGGCCCAGAACAGCCAGCGTATCCAGTGGTCCGAGAAGGAGGTCGATGACCGCCTCAAGGCCATCATGAAGGATGCTTTCGTCGCTGGTCTCGAGACCGCCCAGAAGTACGTTGAAGCCAAGGAGGGCGAGCTTCCCAGTTTGGTCGCCGGTAGCAACATTGCTGGCTTCATCAAGGTTGCCGAAGCCATGCACAACCAGGGTGACTGGTTCTAAGATGGACAAACCTGGAAAGCATGGGACGAGAGATCCGAGACTAATAGGAAGACCGTTATACCCGAGCTGAGCTCACAATGAGGTTATTTGGTCCTGACAACTCTCAGAAAGTCTCTGCTTATTTCTGCATGGAATGGCGTTCTTTTTGGCACTATCTGGGCATGCATTCTGTAGGGCGTTGGCGGGGTTCAAGAACGGAACATTGTCTTTATTTTTCTTCTAGATAGGCTGAATTTGATTTTACGGTTTGGCTACTTTTCTATAGCCCGGTAGTACTAAAAATGAATGAGCACACTTTATCCCAAACACATGATGCTGCCGCGAGACTGTGATTTTCTATATCTTTGTCTGCATCTCTTTGATGTGAGACACTAAGTAAATAGATCATACCCTCATTTTCTACAGTTCAAGCTGCATCCTCTTCTTGTAGCGTTCATTATGATAAGATTTCCAAGTAGCGTCGTCATGGTAACTTTTACGTTCAACAACCTCATCCGCCATGACTTTCTGTAACAACGATAGTGGCAAGAATTGACCTTAGAAGATTCTTATACTAGGTTTCCAATGTCTATCCGGAACTCAATATTACAGTAAAACGACCCGAATGAGTAATCACGCAGTGACGAGTCAGTCTCGTGTAGTGACAGGTATATAGAGATGGGTAAGACTCTGCGTCGAGAGCACCACGCCTGAGCCAATACTAGTAGAACCTGTGCATGGATATAATAAACCCACAGAGAACATTAAATGAACTATAGCCTACCTGCTAACCAAGAAAGCATTTTACGGCCTTATACCAGGACTGTCGTGTCCAAGAGAGCCGGCTCTAATACTCCCTCCCACGCCCAACTCCACTTACTCAAAACAGAAGTATTACTGCACCTACGCCTGACCAGGACGGCTAAACGGTGATCGTATCACCTGCCCTTATACAACGCCTTGCCTTGCTGTAGTATGTACTGTCCTGTACTGCAATGGTGTAAGCTAAGTCGAGTTGATAGCCGCCATGGCCCCCACTTTGCCGCGCCGGTGTCAAATACCAGGGGTCACAGGCCGAGTGCTCGGGATAACCGGGGCCGGAGGTGGAACCTCGGTTTGTGATGGTATCGCGGGGTAGTAGCTTGACGTTCTTCTAAGTTGATACAAATTTAACAAAGAACATACTTTTTTTCCATCATAGTTGGTTGAATGCTATATTCATACTGAATTGTTTTGAAAACCACAGCTTTGTTACCCAACATGACAAGTCCTCCTCCTTTAACCGGCATCAAGGTGCTGGAGTTTGCTGGTCTTGCTCCTGGTGGGTTCCCTAATGTCACCAACAGGCTCGCCTAACATAACTTTCAGGTCCATATGCTGGTATGCTCCTTGCAGATGCTGGCGCCTCGGTTATTCGCATTGATCGGGCATCGCCCGGCGCATCACGCCCAACGGAGGATGTGCTGGCCAGACACAAGGCCTCCATCTCCGTGGACCTCAAATCAGAGCGCGGCATAGCTCTGATAAAGCGCCTAGCCGCACATGCAGATGTTCTCATCGATCCATTCCGTCCTGGCGTTCTTGAGAAGCTTGGTCTGGGCCCAGACGTACTGTGCAACCTCAACAAGAGGCTCATATATAGTAGAATGACCGGCTTCCGTCGCGATGGAAAGTATGCACTCATGGCAGGCCATGATATCAATTATCTTGCTGTTTCAGGAACACTAGGAATGCTCGGAAGGGAGGGCGAGAAGCCGCATCCGCCGATAAACATTCTTGCGGACTTTGCTGGCGGAGGGGCTATACTGTTTCAAGGGATCTTGATGGCTGTTATATCAAGACAGTCATCTGGACTTGGACAAGTTGTTGAGGCAAACATGGTAGACGGCAGCTCATATCTGACATCCTTTCCTCGGATGGGACTCAAGACGCCAATAGGGAATAGAGGCCGGGGGGAAAATCTCCTCGACGGAGCTGCCCCCTTTTATGACACATACGAAACCTCGGACGGAAAGTACATGGCTGTCGGTGCTCTCGAGCCACAGTTCTTCGCAGCGCTGCTCAAAGGACTTGAACTTGTGAACCAAGGGTGGGAAGAAGACCAGCACGATAGAACGCGCTGGCCCGAACTGCGCAAGTTAATGACAGACACGTTTCGCAGTAAAGCCCGTGCCGAGTGGGAGGCCGTATTTGACGGCACAGATGCGTGCTGTACTCCTGTACTGGAGTACAATGAGCTCGAGACGGATCCCGATCGAGAGGGCGATCAACGACCAGCGGTGACGCTACGGGAGACGCCGTGCTTAGCTGTGAAGGAGGGCGTCGGGCACGTCGACCCGATTCGGTTTGGACAAGGACCTGGTGTACCCGGAGACGGATACAAAGCGAATTTGTTGAAGCCAGGAGCTGGGGGAGAAGAAGTGCTGAGACAATGGATGGGGTGGCAGATTGGAAGGGAGTACGTGTTGCATTTAGGGGGTCTGGTGTTAAAAGAGACGCCTAAGCTATGATTTGACTCGATGTCGATCAGCATGGCTTGGAAAATGGAGTCTTGATAAGTGCTTTATCGTATAACTTTTGAAAACAAATACACATTCCGCCATCTGGGCATGAGGTATCAAACGTGAAGCATGATGGGTGACTGATTACATATTCTACCTACAAGCCTGTGTTCGCGCAATCTTTCGAGCACCTCGATCGACGCTCGTAAGAAAACACAACATCGAAATGAAGCCAGGAAAGGCCCAGCTATCTGGTCAACACAAATCCTCCGAATACTCCCGCTTTCTCAACATCCCAAAAGACGCCGCGCCCCCACACTTTCTTTGTCATGTGCATGCACCGGATCATGCATATCGAATGCAAGTCATTAAGCAGTCTACTCTAGGTCTCCTTCTGACAAGTAGTGGTATCGAAAAAAATAGTGATGCGCGGGATGTGATGGCATGGGATAACTGCTATGAGGTGATCCTATTGAGCGGTTGGCTCGCGGAGAAACAAGAGGTTGCAGATGGGCCCAGCCTGACTCTGATGCTGCATTGGAATGTGATGATTCAAGAAGCCTCGCTCATGAACGGCATCACTGGACTTGGCTGACAATCTCACTAGCCTTGGAAAGAGACTCAACCATCTGCTGACACTCCTTTCTTCTTCGGATGGTGAAATCACTCTCCTTGAGAAGGTCGTCTAATGTGTCGGTTCGGTACATGTTCTCCAGCAACTCTCGTTGCATTTCATCCTTGGTAAATCTAAGACCGTGGTTAGACAAAACTACAAAGGTAATAGTTGCAAGACACTTACTGCACAAGGTTCAACATAACGGCCTTGGGAACCATGTCGATCATGGTACGCTTGACAATGTTGTAGTAGGAAGAGATGAGCAGCTCTGTACCACAGTCAGTAAAAAACGATTAGACCACGTAGTCTCAAGTTGACGTACTGATAACCTCGACTTCGATGTTCTCGCGCTCTGACAGAGTACCGGAAGCCTTAAGAGTAGGGGGAGGGGCCTCCATGGCGGCAGCCTTCTTCTTGTTCTTGGCTGCGAAGAAACTGCCAAAGAAACCCGAATTGCCAGCATTTTCGCCGTCTGGAACAGTCGGGCTCGCGGCTCGGGGGGTCCCGGCAAGAGGCTTTCCTGTCTTGGGATCAACCTGGACAGGCTTAGGGTTGTACCGCTCGTTCACCATCGCCATCGCCTAGAACAGGGGTTAACTATCTGTCCATTAATTATGTTGGTTATTGGGTGGACTTACTCGGTGACCGTTCAAGAAATCAGGATGGCCAGTGTTGACGTAGCACGACTCCATAGATACCAAATCCCTAACCAGTTTGTTGGTGGGCTCCATAGCCTTCTTAAAAAATGCAATGACGACGCCGTGCATCTTCTCCTTCAATGAAGGATATCGGCGGTAAAGCTGCTTGCCGAGAAGTTGCGAGAGAATTCGTACCAACTCGTCATAAACAAGGGACACGCACTTCAAGCTGGGGTCTTCCAAGCGCTTGATCTGCTGCTTCACAATCAGTTCAAAGGCGGTGGTGCCCACAAAGAGAGCTGGGGAGGAACCCGAAGAGTTGTAGAGAATTGTGCGGATGTCAACGTCCTTCACAACGTCAAACGGATCGATGGCCTTGACACCATTGGAGTACAGCTCGTGGAAGACAAAGCTGATACGGGCACCGCCTGAAAGCTCAGTGCTCGACAGCTCTGTGTTGTTACCATCCAAAACTGTTCGCCACTCATTGGTAAACTCTGTAATGATGTTGAGAACAATGTTCGCACTGTTACCAAGCATGGAAGGGCCAAGGCTTTCTAGCTCAGCCGAGTACTTTTGAAGAGAGCTGCTGATGCGGGCCTTGATGTCTGGCAAGGTCTGCTTGATGTGCATCATGAGAATGAGGTTCAACTTGCGGGCAAGATAAGGGGTTCCGCAGTACGAGCTCTTGTTGCGGTAAGCCTTGTGATTCTCGAAAAAGTTCTTCTCGGCCTCAAGCGCCTGGTTAATGGCCTTTCGGTTGTCGATATCTCGCTGGCCTCGGTTGACCACAGGGACGTAGCCCAGTCGAAGAGGAATGACACGGTTGGACAAAATATCAATGACGTCGGTTCCCTCGTCCATCAGATCGACCTTGGTCAGAACACCGATAGTTCTTTGTCCCTCAGGGTCAACCTCGCGTGCCAGTTTGAGACCGTCTGAGTTGGCCAAATCTTGGTTGGCGGCAGTGACTGCAAGGATGATAGCGTTTGACTTGCCGATGTGCTTGAGAACCATCTCGCGAATTTGTCGCTCGATATCTCGGGGCTGGTCGCCAACGGGGACCTTGGTGAGACCAGGCAAATCGACGAGGGTCAAGGTGAGGACATTAGGGGAGTAAATGCGAAGATTGATGGGAGCTGGAGAGATGCCTGCGTTTTTTCCAACTTTGGCTTCTGTTTCCCGTGAGATTTCGTCTCGAATCTTGGAGAAGTCGTAGAACTTTTGTCCAGGGGCATGGAGGAACTCTCCCCACTCGTCGGCATTGGCCTGTTTATCGTTGGTGGTGTCGACCTCCTCGGCGCTGGCGTTATTGCTCTCGGCGGGACGGTTGATGAGTTGGAGAACGAGGGGACGTCGAGTGACGATACCGGAGCCTCGGGGCAGGCTGAGAAGTACGGTCAGTCCCATATTCATAAAGACGCAACGCAGAATAGGCGGTATGAGGCAAACTCACAAGTCTCGGCCAACAATATTCTCCAAAACTGAACTCTTTCCACTCGACTGACTTCCTACGACGGCAATTTGAGGCAAGTCAATAGGGTTGTTGACACCAACAGTAGCGAAAACATCCTGAAGCTTGTTCACGAGTCTACCAGCGGGGGTTAGAATTAGGACATAGCAGGAGTTACAGCAAGAACTGACGTGATCAGGGCAGGATCCGAGATGCCACCCTGTGAAACAAGGGAGCCGCTCATCTTCAGGTATTATTTTCCAGCTCGTATGTGCGGTCGAAGTGTATATATGACCGTTTCGTGTCGAGAACGAATAGCACGGAGGGGGGTAGATAGCTGAGTTTCGAGAAGCGGTCGGTGTGGAGGATTATAGGAAACGTTGCGCAGTCTTGGCGATAAGCGTTGAAACAACCCTGGTGTATATTGATGGGTGACGGTTATGTAGAACGTGAGAATAGAAGAACCTTCAGGAGAGGCAAGTGTTAGTATATGGGAAATACGTGGTGTTGCTAGAATAAAGGAGGGACTCGCAAGACGACACCGAGTTCACGAGCCTAACGGCACTAAGAATTGCGCGCCGCATTACGTCCTTATTTTGTGCCACAACGTGGCGCAGTAAGCTCCAATTGTTTACCTTACTTGTACTGTCCTTACGACCTGTGACAAGTAATGAAGGTGGAGCACGTGATTGTCGGAACCTTTACTGTGGCTGAACCTGCTCTTGATAATTTGGCTGCCTGAAGGAAACGTCAGCTCATTATTTGATTGTATATAGAATATATGGGTGCCTGACAATGGCTTGTACTAATGAAACCAAAATGACGAAACTGTCAAGACGTGGTCGCTCAGGCAGCTAGCTAGCTGTTGTTGCTGCAGGCCTCGATACCCACATTTCTACATGTCACTTGAACCTCACAACATGCTGCTGAATGGTTGACATAAAAGCAATTAAAATATGGGCTATAACTGATAGTAACATTAGACAGGTCATCGAGGAGAAACCCGACAGTTTGGATTTCCCATGAAAGGGGCGAAAGAAAACTTATCACAAAATCATGTTTATAGACGGATTGCACTCACTTACACAGCAGCTCCATATTACGTGGTGAACCCTTATATTTTCGTCCTGTAGTTGGACACAGATCAGATAGGTGGCTAGGCCTGTCAATGCTTCAAAATCACGCGAGTCGGTCTAGAAATAGTGCTGCTAAGAGGGATCATGCGTATGAGATAATTACCTACCTACCTACCTATGCAGTGAATAGTGGGTCATTCGTAGTCACAAGGGATGTTGATAATGGCGGTCGAGGTTGGTAGATCAGTTTTTAAGAACATACATAAACCTGGGACAAGTAACAGTGCTGACATTATGTAGCATGTGAGTTCTGTATTTCAGATCTGACATGGCATCAATTTATATAATTCTTCCAGCAGGTTACAGTTCCTACTGTTGATGCTGAGAGATGAGATCTGAACGTCATCAGTTTTATACTAATGATGTGGGGGTGGCACCTAATCTTGAGTCGATTCTCTCTATCTGTCTACCTCATAGCGAAGAGCCTCCACGGAATTTTTTCCAGTCAGTAAAAGCGCAACTATATACAGAGATGGAGCTTTAAGCACATATATAAATAAATACAATGTTCCTAAAAGATCCAGCGAAGGGGGAATGACGAGGTTTCCTTCTACCTAAAAGGTAGGTGCTAATAGATGGAGTTGTTCTTATACAGCACAGCTGTTGCTAAGTGGCAGGTTCTGCCTCTCTTCTCTAGGTAGGTATGTACCTTAATAGTTAATACCTGAACCAACATTACCTACCTTGGGATTAGGTAACAGTAGATATTAATCAGCATAGAAGCAAGTACTACTTTCCCAACTTTGAACATTACTCTTCGCACTCACTGAAAGCTTAAAACACTATATTTATTCACGAATTTAGTAGCTACACCACGATATTCGAGTTGCAAGATTATATATCTTGTTTATTTCTGATTCCAATAATTGTGTTGGCTGTTCAGCCGCTGAAGCTAGTTGAAGCTCCAGGGGGAAGGCTGCGTTGTAAGTGCATGACTGCATGTACATACTCGCTAAAGTGCGCCGCTAGTTTAGATCCTGGGGCTTCTTATGGGTGACCTCACCGTGGAGCCCCAACAGAAGCCGGGCAGGCAGTACCTCCCTCTGGTGGATGGGTAGGTACCTACCTACCTTAGTAGGTAGAACGGATGGACAGGACGGGAAGTAGCTACCTGGGAAGGTACCTTGCACCTACTTGCCTTAACTGCACAGACAACACAGACGACCCTACCTTAGACATAACAACAACAACGTCTTACCTCAAGTCGATTACTCCATTCAACGCCAGATGTAGAGCTTGATATCAACATACATTAGCCTTGCCAATACTTGTTGTCACTCAAGACGCTGCAAGACAAAACAAGTGCCTTCTGGCGCTTTACTCTCACTTTAGAACCGCATTCCCCGTCACATGCCATATCCTCACCCTCCTCCGACTTCTTCTAACGTTAGCACGATCAACTCGAATCATTCCTCCGCCGCCCCCTTGACTCAAAGCTCGACCCCCTCCTCCGCCCATCAACAGAACCGGAATCGGGCTCGGACAGGCATCGCGAATATAGATCCTTCAGTTGCCAACCCTGCACGGCTTCCGGGTCAGACGCCGGCTCAAACACTCGGACGACGTCAACGCTCTCCGGCTTCTGACGGCCCTCGCGATCCCCAACCCGACAGTTCTCAAGCGCCAGACAACGATCTTATTGAGCCGCCAACCAAACGACGGAGAGAAAACGATAAGATGGGTGGGAGCGACATCCTCGATCCCCATAACGGTGCTCCTCTAGGCTTTTCTAATGGCTCGACTGAGCCGTCTATGGGGGTCACTAATGGTCATAAATCTGCCATGAACGGTTCGGCGAACCGCGACAACAACAGCACAATCACTAAAGGCCGTGGGATGCCCCCAGAATACTTTGGGCACAACCGTGAAGAGGTTACTCGACTGTTGATACAAGCACTGTCAGATATGGGTTACCGAACTGCCGCTGATAATGTGAGCCGCGAGAGTGGCTACGAACTGGAGAGTCCGACTGTAGCTGGTTTTAGGTCGGCAGTGCTCAGTGGCTCCTGGTCCAAGGCTGAAGAGCTGCTCGCTGGGGCGTCGTTCGAGACTGAGGGTCAAGGGAACGGACTTGTTCTGGCACCCAGTGCAGATCGTAATGCCATCCGGTTCTGGCTAAGACAACAGAAGTTTCTGGAGCTTCTGGAACAGAAAGATACCAGTCGGGCTCTTGTCGTACTCCGGAGTGAGCTGACACCGCTTTCACATGATACTGGGAAGCTGCATTTCTTATCAAGTCTTTTAATGTGTCGTTCTGTTGACGACCTTATGGCGAAAGCCGACTGGGACGGTGCCAATGGCCAATCCCGAAAGTTGCTGCTCTCGGAGTTATCGAGTGAGTAAATTCGTAATATCCCTACAGAACGTCGTGCTAATGTACGAAGAATGCATATCGCCCTCAGTAATGCTCCCAGAGAACCGCTTGGCAGTTCTTCTTGAGCAGGTTAAGCAGAGTCAGATCGACACTTGTTTGTACCACACTCAAGCATTATCGCCATCGCTTTACTCAGACCACTTCTGTGACAGGCGATGGTTTCCCACAGAGGTGGCACTGGACCTTACTGACATGAACGATGAGATCTGGCAGGTACAATTCTCACATGATGGTTCGAAGCTGGCAGCCTGTGGTAAGGGTCGGCAGGTTATAATATGGGACACACATACCTTCTCTGTTGCGAAGGTTCTTGATGACCATATGGAAGGCGTTGGTAATATTTCATTCAGCCCCGATGATTCGATGATTTTATGCTGCACAAGAGACGGATATGCAAGGCTTTGGTCTACCAGCGTAAGTACACCCATGTGTTGTTACAGCTGGGTTCAATGCTAACAGCGAGATTCAGGATGGGCATCTGATCAGGCAGTTCAACAGATTCGCAGAGCCTGTCAGCGGCTGTGTTTGGGCTCACGACAACCGATCCTTTGTTCTCGGCACACTAGATCCTACATTCAGCTTACGCACCATAAACCTACACACTAATGAGGAATACGATTGGTGCAAGAAACATCGCGTTGAGGATCTATGTGGATCGCTTGATGGCCGATGGCTTGTGGCTCTTGACAACGAAAGAAGAATTCACGTCTACAACGCCATCACACGGGAGCTTGAGTTTGATATGGAGCTTAACAAACGGCCTACATCTGTCAGCATCAGTCAAGACTCACGTCATTTGCTCATTAACAAATCCGACGGCGAGGCCCAGCTTATTGACCTTGTGACACGTAATTCGGTTCAGAAATTCTTTGGACATACAGGCGGTGATTACATGATACGCAGCTCTTTTGGCGGAGCTAACGAGAGTTTTGTCGTGAGCGGTAGCGAGGATGGGAATATTCTAATATGGCACAAAAACACCGGCGCGGCAATAGAACGGCTGCCTGGGCATCACCCTCGCTGTAATGCCGTTGCATGGAATCCTACCGATCCATACGTCATAGCATCTTGTGGAGACGATGGCCGACTGAAGATGTGAGTAGTCTTTGCAACATTTGAACAAATAGATGACTAACAGTCACAAAGCTGGACCAACAAATCGCATAGCGTCGAAATTCGAGCCCGATACCTTCAGAACCGTGCCAACGATGCTAACAGCTGGGATAGAAACGAAAGATAGAGTTCATGGTCATGATGTTGATGGAGTTTCTGTGTTGGGGATTGCTGGAGAAAGGAGCATGAAGTACAAGATCATCACGAGTTGCAGAGGATAACTAGACAAGCTAAGGGCTATAACGTAAATACAGAATTCCTCTCCCAAGTCTGGACAAAGGCCCATCACTGCTTTGTATAAAATGACTATCATGCTGGGCAATATGGGAGCCTTTGAAGTATCAGCTCTTGACTGATGCCAACTATGTCCTTACAACAGCCTTGAAGATAACGATATGTCACTATCCCAAATCTTGACTCGCTTCCGAATATGAGTTGAAGTAGCGAGGCCGTTTGTTGACTTTGACATGTGGAGACGAAACCTCCATGATATGGAAGTGGAGTTGCTGTGGAGAGACGGACGGGACGAAGGAGCAAGCCAATGGAAACTTTGAAGAATTAACCAAGAACAGGCACATATCCGTAAGGAATGCGCATAGTGTGACCTATTGCTGACACTCGTAAGAGCTGAGCAAGCTGGACTAACTAGCTCGTGAACCAGAGCCACACTCCAGTTGAGGGAGTAAGAGAGTACCAGTACCTGCATGACCCCCCTAGTACACAATCTGCGTGCAATGCTGGGACCAGGGCACACGGGTGATGGTCATATCAAACACGGGAAGGTATACCTTTGGTGCGTCATATGTAAAGACCGGTGCCAGCGTACCACAGCCTCAATTTATGGTGGAGTTGACATGATTTGATGTCGCGTCTCAGGCAAACATTCAACGGTCAACCACAAGGTTTTTTCTGGGCGACGGGCGGTCAGGAACACATTTGCAAGGGATCCAGATAGGAAACCCGACAGCTTTACGTTTGCCGAGACGATGTTGATTCGCGATTATGTCCTAGTCGGGACAAGAAGATCGGCGACATGCCTGAGTTTTCTGGGCGTCTTCCTTCGATAGTGGAGAGGGCTAATTGGATCGATATGCATGTGCTCAAGTGTCAAAATCTCACGATCTGACATTGCTATTGTCCACTCCAACTTTGGGGTGTGACAATATGAGCAGCATGTGTTGCGCTGAAGCTTGGGACCAGAGCACAACCAAGAGCCGGTGTATTGAGCTGACCTAGGCCTCTATATAAGTACTTGGTGTCCGTGAGAATTTATGAATGGCCGGCCCCAGTTCGTGATGGTGTTGTTTCCAACCGATGAGCAAGCATGGAAGGAAGGCACAATAAGTATCCTCTGATAAGCTAGCGAGACACCACCGATTCTGATAGAAAAGAGTAAGTGTCGGTTGACTACAGCGTACACAACCTGATGTCCATTAATATCGAGATTGTGGTCAACGAATTAGACAAGCGGGACCTGGTAACTTAGTAGTTATGCCTGAAGTAGCACGTATTCGGAAAGCTTTTCTGAGAAACCCTGTGGTAGCTAGACTTGGGAGATTTGTTTACTATAGGTACCGATCAAAACCAGAAGCCAGCTTTGCTAGGTGCCGAATAGTTTCGGACACATGAAGTAGCAAAAGCGCGGTATTTCCTCACAATTGACGGTAGTACTCGTCTATCCCATCCTGCCATCTTAAAAGTGCGTTAGGTGCGGTATCGCAATGTGGGGTTAACTGTTGTCAAGGCTCCATTCGTCCCCTAGGGTTGCCAGGGCTGTTGATACCCTTGTCGATACTTGGATGATCGGTGCATTATCGAGCCACGCAGACCTGAACCCCTGAAGCTAGAGCACGACACCATGTCAGGAGGACGTGCACAGCGAGGCGGAGGTTAAGCACCGCCGAGGTGCAAACAAAGGACCGAAGTACTATGTAGCTTACTATCAGACGCAAAGAGTCTGGCTTTCTGATGGCTTCGGAAGAAAAGAGAGAAAGCGAATAGAAAATACTTTGTGATACTCCATCATGGCTCCCCAGCAAAGGATTATCACCAGTCTGTTTCCAACAAGGGATGACACAGTCTTAAAAACGCGAGGATAGGAACCGCTCGGTAGTTGGTGGTCGTAAGCCATCTTGATGGAGATGACAACTGCTTTGGGAGGAGAGTGCTGACACGGTGATGTCAAATGTCATGTCGAGACCCTGAACCATCCTGGGAGTTCCATTGTTATTTCCTCTGCCCCTTGTACGAAAGCCCAGGACAGCAGGACTGGGACCGGCCGCCAACAGTTTCTGTATCCGGTTGTGCATCCATCATGATATAAGCTCGTATAAGGGTCTATCAGAAGTCAAGGAGGGTCTGCCAATTCAGATCCGGGTCTACGATTTCACCTGGTTCTTGCATGTCATGTCGGCACTCGAAAGTATGTGGACACTGAATAAATGATATAAGCCAATATGACATAATTGATTGATGCTGTAGGCGACACCGGTTCTCTTAGACTGATGTTAGTCGCAATATTAATTCAGGAGTTGAATTTTTGGCTCTGAGATCCCAGAGCCAGCACGGGATGGGCCGGCGCCGCGTCTTGGTCGGTTAATTGTCTTTCCTCGTACTGTGTACGTATAGAGGCTCTAGATTAGTAGGTACTACCTTGTATGTTACTGTAGTAGGTACGGTTAGTAATGACAGTTCACATCTCCGATGACAGATCAAGCCTGCAAGCGCGATGTTACAGAGCCAGCGCCTTAGCTTCCATTCAGTGCTTACCACCATAAGTCTTTGAGGGCCGTGGCGTATAATTTAATGAGTGTATGTTATATCACGGAAAACATCAACCGCACAGGAGAACTTGTTTGAGTCAGTCACCACTGGAGTTACTGTTTCTTTTTCATCCTATCTCATCTACAAGAAACTTAGCTGCAAAGTATTACGGCAATGTAGTGGACCCTTGCTCTCTCGATCAAACCCAGCACACACCTATTCGTATGTGCTCCGTAGTACGGGTACTACATGACCAGATGACATAGACTGCAGACAGTACCGTACCGTACTCTGGGAAACGTCCAAGCATGGATCAACACGCACGGACAAGGGCATGGGCATGTTGGCGTTGGCGTTGGCGTTGGCGTTTTGATTTCTAGCGGGAGAGCCCCTAAGGTAACTAATCATGTCTCAAGCACAGGCCGCACGCACATACATACAACCATATGTACAGGGACAAGCAAAGTTGTTGGGTCAGATCCCGCTGGATCGAATTATTAACCAGCATCAGTACAGTATAGACAGTGCCCCCCTGAAATATCGCGGTAATACACACCGGAAGATATTACCTCTTAGTAGAGTATCCGTAGCTTGGACTACGGCTGAACGATCACCCAAGCAATCAGAAATTGAGACGCAAATAAAACTGAAACTACAAAAGCAAAGACGGAGTGCAAAGGAAGTATGTTTTGTGGCAAAAGCAGTCAAGTGGATTCAGGTTGTTAGGTCTACACTTGTATGAGAGCGATCAAACTAATGCAGCTTCTGCAGATGTAATCTAGCAATCTGCTACAAAGGCACGACCCTGAGTCGTGTTCTACAGAGGCTGCTCCACTTGAAAAAGATGGATGTAGCGGACAGGTCCGAACTGTACTTTGTTGAGTCTTTTGTTATTTCTGTCGGATTCAGGGTATGCCCACTTGACTACCAGCCAGCCTATGTATACGGTATCATCATGGGATAAAGTTGCAAGAATACATGATCGGTCACTCTGCTAAAACATATCTGTAACGATCGACACTTTCGTAAGAGCAGGTCTCAGTGCAATAATGATTGATTGTTGTGCACAAAATGATGGCATTGCCTGAGTCAGTATCGCAGGCCATAGTCACTTTTAGTAGTCTAAGGCAACTTCTCAATAATTGTTCGTAAATGGGAAGCATATATATAGGTGAACAACCAACCGACCAACTATTATACTGCTCTTTGATGATATGGGTTCATGCAACTGTAGTGACTTGCAAGATCTGATATATGTAAGTCATAACATTGCATGCCACTGAAATGTTGATTTGTACCCAAGTTTAAGAGAATTTGTATAACATGGGTGCTTGCGCTCAGTCCTCCCACCTAAAACCAACTTTGGTTGTCCCTGAGCTAAGCCAAAAGTTTATAGCCATACATGCTGCAAGACCAGTATCCATAACTGCCTTCTTGGGTAGTCTCAGTTGCAGTTGCAGCATCCATTTCATAGCACTTTACTACGGCGGCACAACTAATAGGGGAAAGATGTTGATGATGTCGAGGCTGTCCCTTCCTTCCCTTCCATTTCTGTTCGAGACGTTAATCTCGCCTGGTTCCCTGTCCATGTTTCCTTTGTACCTGCCTTAGTACCAGTCCACCCGCATCAACCCTCGCACTTTCCCCCCCAGCCTTCCATCATGGTGGGGTCTCGCTCTAGTGAACCTCGTGCTAACCATGGATGTCTCATCCAATATGGATAAGCTCAGACTATCTCAGCATGGTCCCCTCCTCCCGCATCCGTCCCATCCATCTCCATCAACCAAAAAAAAAGCAGGGGTCGGTCAAGGTCGGTTAAACAAATCCAATCCAATGGAAGAAGGGAAGAAGGAAACAACTACCTAAACACCAGTGCCGTATGTACATTCAGTTGATTAATCAGTTAATCGGTTAGTACGTACGTGCTACCTACCGACTACTAAGTTAACCTAGGCCCTTGCCGTGAAAAAAACAACAAAAACACATCAGACCAGTCAAAGCCAAACTTTAAGCAATTCTCGCTTAGATTTTCTTCTCAGTTGTTCTCTTCTTCTCGCACTGGACGATCTAGACTACGTGCTGCTGACCTCGTGGGACGGTTATAGTACGTACAGTACCTGCATCTGCATCTGTACAGAGTACCTGTCTCCTGCCCTCCGGACATTTGCGACATTTGCTGAAAGCTCATTGCCGAAACCCTCCATGCTCCGGCTGAGTCCCCTTTAGCTTGCATCCGCTTGCCACCAACACCATTGGATCTTTCGATTCTTCTATTTTTCTTCTCTGCATTCCACGTCAACGGTTTCTTCATCTTCGTCTTTGTTTTGCGCTCGCCTCGCTGTCGATTGGCCGTACTCTGGTTGTTTTGCTCGTTGGAGTCCATTTGTCCATTGTCTTTTTCCCATATCTCGTCGGGTCGTCTCGCCTCCTCATACGCCCTCCCATGATACCCTTCCCATGATGCGACTTTGAAATCGCTCGCTCTGTTACTTTTTTCCCCCTCTTCCTTTTTTTGGCGCTTTTGAATTCCTCTCAGCCCAGCCTGTATCTTGATTTCTTCTTAATTGCACTCAAGTCAGCATGGATAATTTGGAAGGAATACTCATGGTCCCCCCCGAAAGGGGCCAGATTCTTGGTAGAGCTGTTTGGAAGGTTGGTACTCTTTTCACCCATCGGCTTTCTATCCGTCTCCGCACTTTTACTGATTCGCGCACGAAATAGCTGCGATATGTTGTTGTGGGACGACGTAGCACCAAACTTGGACTTAGTCAATCACAGTCAATATCGAACGGTCGCAATAACAGTCTTGGTGGTGGCAGATCTTTCCCTAAACTGCCTACAGAAGAATCCTGCATTCTCATTTACAAACACAAGGTATATATATACATACCTCTAAACACAATTATACCTGCTGCTCCATTCCGACGCTTTTGTTTAAGTCTTAGAAACTGACCTTATTCTAATTCTAGGAGGACGCTGAGCCAATTCAGCAATGGCCAATAAACTCTATCACAGACTGCCAAGTGCAACAGATCAACCATCGAAAACAAGGGCCTGTTCTTCCAACACTTGTCATCTCTATTGCCGACAAAGAAAAAAAACGCCGTTCAAGTCGAGCTGCCGGTCTTATATCTTCCAGCAAAGAGGCCAACGCAACAACCCTCTGGTTTCGTACACCCCCAGACGATCATCATCTAAGTTTACACGAGTGGGCGCGCAACATTCTTTCCAGGAAGTCACCTATGAGCCCAGAAAGCCCCATGTCGCCCCAGTTCTCGAATCCGTTTGCATCCATGTCTCGTGATACTTCCGAATACTTCTCTCGACCTTCCAGTGGGAACCGATCCGGCCGTTCTGATTTACGAAGCCTTCAGCACAAAAGCTCTACTACTACGCAATCGACAGCAACAACCACGACTACAACCAGAGAACGACCCCTTACTATTAGCTCCGAATCGCCCAGTCTAAGGTCGAAACGTAGCGACGTCTCTTCCCCTTCGAGCAACAACTTCCCCATACAACAAATGAACTTTCCTATCCCGGGACAGCATTATACTACGGTCCTCCCAACTGATCTTCCATCTCCTGTCAACACTACTGGAGACTACCAAGGCGAGTTTATTGAAGGTTGGACATCAGCTCAAGGTAGATCATCGACAATGAGCTCGCCCATTCGAGGCCGCAGCAGTATCAGCTCGCAACCACCGCATCCCTCTATTGCGACAGTTGAATCCAGCTCTCCACCTGGACCTCGTGAGACTATTCTTGACAGAGCTTTCCAAATGCGGTGTATTCCTGGTTCGGAGCGGGAGGTACCCGGGGAGGAGAAATTGAGCTCTCTAGCTCGTTTTGACGCATTGATGCGGGAAGCCGACGACAAAATAAAACAGAGGGAAAAAGCCGAGCGGGCTCAGCAAATGGCAATGCGAAGCGCTTTCGAAGCATCTGGAAGCTCCAGCGACGAAGACGACACTGATTCGGACGATTCGGACGAAGACGCTTATGGTGGTCTGCCCGACCGGCGAGGGCCAGCTTTGATACCCTCAACAACGCAGCGGGCACTCCAATTCATTGCTGATCGTGGTGGCCCGGCACCATTGTCGCCATCTGCCCGTTCCTCTGTGTCGAGGGCTCCTACACTACAACAACCGCCTCCAATGCGACCCCATACAGCACATGCTAAAACTAGACCGAGTCCTACACAGCGAACCAACAGTACACCCCATTTGGTTGCCAACATGGCCAGGTTGGAAGTAACAGCATCTGCCAAGGTGTCGGATGATTCCTCGGTCAGGTCAACCGGAGATAAACGTGTGTCGACATCGAGCACTGCTACCAAAAGGTGAGTTTCACAAGTTAACCAAGGATTATGGAGAAGCAGCTACTGACCGCTCGTTCAGACGAACCCTAGTAGGAGGAGTTCCTGGTGAAGCAGCGAGGTCGGCCTCCAGCACACGCCCCTTCCATGTCGGACACTGAATCTGCGATAATACGTCTTGTTGAATCTAGATCAAGACCGGCCCTAGAAACCAGAACGCTGAATTCGGATGGACCAACGGCACTGGCGTCAATAGCACAGATGATATGCTTCCTTGAATACGCTACCTTGGTGGGCGAGAATGTTTCTGAATCCTTGACGAATACCAGCTCCCTGACTCGATTCTACGGCCCTTCGAGGATATTGAAGAAATATTTGACTCTTTCTTTTGCCATGAAGCAATTGCAAGAGAGATCGGTATGTGTAGTTTTGGTGCGTATTGTATGCTTTGCACGATTTCGATACCGAATAATGGCATCGTTATAACGATTCTCATGATGGAGATGAAGGGACCGTTGGTTTCATGGCCCTAGGCGTTTTCTGTTGATGGATGACTTATTTTGGTCTCCGTAAGCATGGATCGGTGTTTGTATTTTGGTGTTGAAATTGGCATACATGGACTCTTGGTGAGGGTTATATGACAAGTATTCGAAGCGTAGTCATGTCGCGAATGTCACTTATCGCCTGCACAGCCTGCTCCTTTAAAATCTGCTTTTCAGGGACACATCGAGGGCAAGCGTCGTTACCTACCTAACTAGGTAGCTCGGAATCCTCCACGGTTCTACAATTCACAATGGCAATACTATAATCATCAACAGGAATTTCGTGAAGTACTGTATAAGGTTCTGATTCACTGTACAAAGTACTCGGTGACAATTATTATTTCTGGCTGGAGCGTTCTTGTCTAGCTCTTTATCTTTGATGCAATCAATTAATCCACTGTATTCGCAAACCCTTTTTGGGCTCTGATATCCTTAGCAAATCCTATCTCCAGGCCCTCTTCACAGTAGAGCACACAGAATCGCCCCCTCATCCTTTTTTTTCATTTCACACATATCGCTCGTAATGGCAGAGAGATCCCGATAGTCTATCGGATGTACTTGACGATGGCCTCTTGCTCCTCAGGGTTCAGTCGTGCACCGATGAAGCCTTCGACGGCACCACCGTGTCGCTGGTTGGCACTGACCATGTACTCCTTTACCCACTTAGTAACGTCAAGGATCTCAGGGAAATCATCCTTGGCCAGAGGCTTGCAGGTGTTGAGTGCAGTGAACGACATGCCGAAGCCGATATCGTCGACATCGGCCTCGGCGACAACTTCGTCACCACCGGCATTCACAGTTGGAGGGTTGACAAGGAGCGACAGTAGTATGCGGCAGCTGTTAGCCCAGCCCTTCATGAACTGCTGAGCGAAAGCTTGCGAGTCGCACAGGGTTTTTGTCAGTGACACAACTGCAACTTTTCGGTCTACAGGGCGAGCAAGACGCTCAGTCTGTTTCAGAACGAAGGTAGGATAAACTTGAGCAAAAACACCCTGGTCGACCGTGTTGGACTGCTTGATGAAGTAGTCAGCACCATAACCCGCCTCAAGGCGAGCGGACACGAGGTGGTAGAAGCGAACAAAGCGGAGCTTGAATGCATCAGAGGGAGAGCCTTGAAGCTTGGTATAGATCAGCCGAAGGATTGTGGCAAAGTATTGCTCCAGTCCAGCACTTGATGGGATGTTAGTAATTGTAAAATGCGGTGTAGACTTATGACTTACGGCTCAAAAGTCTTGATAATGGAATCGAGGATGTCGAAGGCGAGCAACTCGGACTTCTTTGAGTTCAGAAGCTTCTGGAAAATGCCAAGAACAGGCTCCAGTTGGTTTTCGGCTTGAATAGCTTGGGATGCTCGGGGAATGACAGCGGACAAGAGACGAGTGCATGCCGGAGCATTGCCTCGAGTTTCCCAAAGAGTAGGGCTCAAGAGAGGGCCTAGCAGGGCCTTGTAGTTATCCGAAATGGTCTCAGATGGGCTGGACTCCAATAGCTGGGCGAGGATCTGGAAGACGTATTGCATGAATTCTGAAAACAGGTTAGTAGGTTATTGGTTGGCACACAGCTGCTTCAACTTACCCGTGACATCTTCGACCAAGATTTGGTGAAAGGGACCCCACAGCTTTTCGTTGAAAAGAGCTGCATTGCTGGGAGCACAGTATCGAACAAGGGCGCCAATGGCTTCGAAGTGATAGTAGTAGAATCGAGGGTTACTGGGGTTCTGCTTCATGACATTGGTGATGAGGATAAGATGGGTCAAGACATTGTCCAGCAAAGGAGTGGCACCGTCCTTGATGACAATTAGAATTCTCATGACGCAGCGCATCAAGAATTCGTTCTCCTGCAACTTAGCGGGACTAGACTCCTTCTCGATGAGTTTGAAGAGGTGGCCGAGAAGGTCCTTGGCAAAGGGCTCGATGTCGGCACGGGGAAACATGGCATTGCCAGCATCATCCGTAAGGAAGAGCACACGCTCCACCGCAATGGCGGCATATGAGTAGACAACATAGTTGTCCGAGTTCAAATTTTGGATCAGAGGACCCAGGGCCACCTTCCATTGCTCCTTGGACAGCTGACTTCGGAAAGTGTAGAGATACTTGATGGCGTCCACCTTGGAGATGTGCTCGACACCCTGTGAGTTAATGAGATCCTGAGCAATGTGCTGCTCAAAAAACTCGACAACGTTGACAAGAGGATTGACTGTCTTGACACCTTGAGCAGCAGTCACAGCGCCCTTGGCAGCAATGGAAATGAACAGGTAGATAGCGGTATCCTTGGCCTTCCAATCACTGCTACCCTGGGACAGATAGTGACTGATGTATTTGGATACTACTGTGGTGACAGGGGCTTCAAATCGCTCCTGAAGCTTGCGGAGAAAATCAGTAGCAGATCGTCGTCGTGAGTCAGTATCGGAGCCTTCGAGATCCCTTCGGATGAACTCGATCGGCTCATCCTCAAACAATTCAACATCCGACTCGCGGAGCGCGACATTGGGTAGGATGACCTTCTCCACGATCTGAGTCAAGACCTCCTCACTGTTGAAGATGCCGGAGTGCTGTGCGGAAGATGCAATAGCAGTCAGAAAATGCAGGGCCTTACTGACGATCACGTCGTATTTCGTCTCGGGACCAGTAGACGATAACAAATTCCAGGCCTTCTCGATGAAGGGTTGACAATACTTGGAGAAGTCCTCATCGAACTTGACAGTAAAAAGTTCGAGAACCTCGCAAATATCGGCTTTAACAGTATCGATTATGCTCGTTTCCTCATCGTCGTCAGTTTCCAACAATGGGTTCGAATATGTGAGATACTTGTGAAGAAGTTCGGAGATGCTGGCCAGGTTCTCGTCGAAGATGGGAGGTAAATCATGGCAAGACATATCGTGCAAGATCTTGATTTGCAGATCAAGAGTCTCGAACCAGCCGTGCAACGCATCCTTCTTATCGTTGTTCTCGGCAATCTTTTTGTCGGTTGTCTGACGTACGAAAGAGAATCATAAGTATAATGGAGTTGACAGTTCTGATTGTCGAGACTTACCACAAGAAGCTCAAGGAAGGCTTGGCCAAAGGTCTCGATCACATGGTTGATCTCCATGTAGAGCTCATCTGTGCGGAACAAGGGTCTCCATCTGGCGAAGATGGAGTGTGCAACTTCGAGAACACCAACGTTGGCCTTGGGATCGGAGGCGGAAAATCGACTGACGAGCTCCTGTACAACAAATTAGCACAAAGGGTAAACAACTGCATGGAGGTTCGCGGTAACCAACCTGCGTAAGGGTATCCCATCGTCGCCAGAAATCAGAGTCTGCGATCACACTAATAGCATCACCAAGCTGGGCCTGAATGTTGGCCGGTGACGAAATCATGAGGCCAATTAGGCGTTCCTTAATGACTTGAACCTCATCTTGAGGCAGTTTGTAGTTGCCCTCCTCGTCCTATACCAAGACTCAAGATTTAGCATTTCGGAAACGATCGATCGACAGGGACAAGACGCACCACGTAGGATGTTCGGATGAAGTTTTTGAAGGCCAGGGCGGCGGCGAGCCGAGTCTTTAGTGGTAGGGAATCGGAGTTGACGATGTTGAGGAGGCTGAGGGAATACTGAGGCTTGGCAGCCTCCTGCTTGAGCGCATTCTCGGCTGTTATTGAAGATTGTTTATTAGCTTCCAAACCGCGGGGCAACGATGGGGGCGTGACGAGATCAAGTACCTTTGCGATGCTCTGTAGGATCCAGAGTTGCGTCAAGAAGTTGAGCAATCTGACCAATATCGGCTGCCATGATGAGAATGTACTGAGATGGAGAGGCTGTAAGTAGGGAAAGGTGGAAGGCAGACGAAAAAAAAAAGAAAGAATAGAAGAAGCGGTGGTGATGTGGAAGGATTGGTTTGGAGGTTGTAGCTGAGAAAGCTAACAAACAAACTCGCAGTCAGACTAGTACTAATGGAATTTTTTTTCTGGACCTCCACTGGCGGCTTGTTTAGCTGGTTGACAACCTACGGCCCAATAGATGGCCTCAATAGCAGGAGCAACAAGCTATCTTCAGGCACCAAAGAGCTGTTTTTAGCGGGCTTTAGAGCTTAGTCCGCTAATGGAAAGCTGTTTGTCGGTATAGCGTCCAGTGAAAGTTAGCCCCCTGGTTGCCCAGCAGAATGCCCCCGTATTTAGTAAACATGATGGATCAATGTAACCTACGTACCTAGGTAGCTAAACCAGCTTTCTTGCCGCAACGGTGTATAGCAACGAAAACGTGGAGGGAGGGTCTAGTCTACCGGTTGAGAGAGCCTAGAAAGATAATGACGAAAGACGAAGTATAGACAGCTGCTATTTACAAGATTGGGACTGACTGACTTGCATATTGCCACCGCCTTCTTCCTGAGAAATCAGACGCCGGAAATGGGGTTTCTCCAAATGCTGACTTTTTATAGAATATTCGGGGGACCGGGCGTCTTGTTGGTTTGTTTTTCGTTTGCATTTGATGGAAACATTTCGTCTTTAAAGAACTTGGCAATGCATACATGCCTGGACCCTGAATATGCATATTATCACAACAAGTTGGCACTCGCGATAAAAAGTACCCTGGGAACTATCTCACTTTCTACCATTGGTGGGAGACTCTTTGGACATTACCCTGATAGAAGTGGATAGGGATTGAGTTCACAAGATATTAAAACAACGTAAAATCATATATAGAATGCATTCGTTTCTACAGCCATTGATGCTGAGATTTCCAGGTAGACTAACATCTAGGAAGCTGGCCTGGCCCGTATTCCCAGGATTGGTTGCGATTACCCGTATATACTTAGTAGGTAGGTAGGTATACATCCAAGGAGTGGGAAAGTATAAATACAAAGAGCGTATGTTATCAATCTGAGACTCAATTAATATCTCCTATCGGTCCATTATAAAATTAAACAACGAAACCCACCTATCTGGTATTAGACATTCCTCTCATTGCTTAGCGAGAACATACCTAGGTACCCGGATACAACCTCGATCAAACACAATTCTGCAGGTACACTGTAGCTAAGAGACAGGATTCTATCCTTCTCTGGCCTCAGGGTCGCTTGGATTGTTTGGGATTGGCGCGATTGACCTTTTGTACCTTACCGCCTACAGCTTGGTGGCATGGCGTACATGAAATCCCTGGGCAGCTCGCGTGTTCTTTGTAAAGCAACCATTGAAAAGTCACCAAGGGGTCATCTGTCCACGCCTTCGCGGCTTATGTAAGGGGAAAACGAAGCTTTTATTAGCTGAGAGCCTGCTTAATCGATCTGCCCTGCATCCATCTAGCTGCCGTTCTTGTTGTGCTGTCTAACTTAGCTGGGTTGGGTTGGGTAGTAGACTCTACATTGAACCTAACTGCCATTGGATCTTTCAAAGTTCCAACCTCCTTCTCTTTTCTCTGCAACTTAGCTTTTCTTTTCCGCTTGTCTACCATACTTCGTCCAACCTACCTACCTACCTAGACTTAGTGTTTTGCTTGTTCTGTGCGTTCGTGCTTATCACGCAATCATTGATCGACTACCTCATGGACTAGGTCTAGCTCGTACAATATCGCCTCTTTGCATCACTCCCGTATCTTTTTTAGCCTACCGATCTGCCCGCCCCGCCCAGAACCGGACTTCCATCCACCTCCGCGCTATTTGGATTAGACCTCTACCTATCGCTATCATCATTGTCACACTCGTTTTCCTGATTTGACATCGACAAAATATATCCTCTTTTGCGTTGTGCTGTCGATTCTCACGGCCTGCTTCTACTGATTATTTAATGATAACGACTCAAACTGTACACATCGACAACCTCTCTCAGGCCCATCTTAGGCCTAGGTAGCACATGTTTCGCTGGTGAGACTCGCCTGCACCGTCTGCCCATATCGTACCTCTTGCATTTGCATATACACACGTCCGAGACGCCGTTCCGTCTGTCGCACGCACCCACACTACGTACGATACGATCGATACAAGACATTTGCTTGCTCTGTCTTGTCTAGCCGCCCCGTTAAACATCTGAGCTCTTCGATATTTTGTGTGCCCGCCAACCTCTCGTCCACCGCTTGCTTGATCCATATCGTCTTTCTGCTTCTTATCAACCGACCTGTGCTGCCTTGCCTTACCAATGACGCAGTCTTTAGTGCGCGGGCTTCAGTTCCTTTGCTAACATGCTCCGCCGTCTAGCCTCACTTAGTCACCAAGACCCCAACGAAACTTCACACGAGCACATGTCACCACAGCCAGGAGATGGTCCATCATCCCCAGATACGTCCCGTCAGGGTGGCCTTGCCCATGTTCTGCGGGGTCTAACAAGTTCCAAGCTCTCCAAATCGTCGCCGTCTATAGCATCACCTTCATCCACGACCACCTTGCCGATTGCCGAGTTCGTTCATGCTCCTCCTCCGGTCGTTTCTGCGAACCCACCCCACGGACTATCTGCCAGTCATATGGAATCTTTCGAGCTGCTAAAGAACGGTTCTCCAAATGAACGTATCGCCGCCGCCAATTCACTGAAATACGCAATTGCTGAGTATCCTCTAAATCCTGTTCTGGATATTTGGTATGCCGCAAAGGACCTGATCGATCCTGCAAAACCTGCAGCAACACGTACTGCCGGTTGGGAGCTCTTGACCGAGTGCGTGAAGCATGAAGATTCTTCAGACCTTGAGCGCCAAGAGTACTTCACAACCCTGTCAGCACCTGCGAATTCTGAAGATTTCCATCTTCAGTTAGCTGCTCTTGTGGACCTTACTCGACGGGGTCGTGTTTTGACGGGCTTTGACTACGAACTCATACCCCTTCTAACCAGATGGCTTTGGGAATCCTACAATTTGGTGCGCATAGCAAGGAGGAAAGCCTCCAAGACGTCGAAAGGCCCATCTCGGAATCGCGCTGTAGCTCCAGGCGAAGAGAAGAATCTTGCTCAATTATTCAGTTTCCTTGTCGACGTCATCAAATTCAGCTTCAACAATGCAGACGCATCTGCTGTATCGGGATTAATTGATCGGCTTTTGGCAATCTGCATGAGTACCAGTGTGGAAGAAGACCTGCGGTCAAGTATAGCGGTCGTTGATGCCACTGTGACGTTTGGTTCCATCCCGGAAGACAAGCTGAGAGGTTGTGTACACGTGCTCGGTTCTATATACTGCATGGTGGGGAGCCTTCAGAAAGATGCATGGAACACCCTGTCAAATCTGTTCAAGAGTCATAACGGTCAGGCAACCGTTCGTATTCTTCTGGACATCTTGCGAAACAGTCCAGCAGATGGTATCAAGGAGAAGGATGTAAACAGGGAAATACGTGGAGCTCTGGCTGTACTGCAGAAACTCCTTTCCAAAAGCCCCGAGAACGGATATCCAAGCATCCCTTTCGCGTTGCTGGCCGATGGACTTGCTACCATTGCAAGAACCGGATCCTCTATCAAAACTCTCACTGCCATTCTCCAACTTCTCAACGCTCTGTTTGACGACGGGGAAGGAAACGTGCATCGTTTGATAATCGACGAGGACTGGTCAATAATACTTGAGGCTGCCGCGACCTGCTCCAAGCGGGCCATTCCTGGGCTCCACGAGTCCGATGGCCTTCGTAGCCCTGTCAGAGACGACAAACCTGAAGGGGCGCTTAGCCGAGAACTCGTCATTCTTATTCAACGGCTCGACGTTCTTATCAACCAAAAATCCGATGTGTTCGTACCCCGGGGGACCGTGGTTTCTTTTCTTACAGAAGTCCACCAATTTCTCCCCGATGAAACGGCATCGTCAGTCCTCAACTATTTCCAGCTGTTCAGATGTTGCTCTCCCTCAGACCTCCAATGGGAGGAGAACCTGGCCTTGGTTCTCAGGGGTTTCTTCGGCAACAGAGATCGGTCATCTGAGATTCGACTTCGGGCATTGGAAACAATAATGGACGCTTATGAAGTCGTGGATCTAGTGGGCGATGACCCCGATGAGAGTTTCATCCCTCAGCTGGCAAAGAGCATTCTTCAAGATGTTGCTGAGGAAACTGACGTTATAGTTCTTGAAGGCATCATGTCGCTCATGGTCTCGGTTGTGGTGTCTTGTGACATGGAGCTATTCGATTATATCGTTGATGCCTTGAGGGGTATTGTGATTGGTGACCGACTCAAATCGCCGATCTCATCATCGGCATCTCCAAATCCGTTCGCTCATGCCATCTCTGATGATAATCTGCCACAGGAGCAATCTCCTTCAAACGTGGTGGCGAAAGGCTATGTCAAGATGTTTGTCCAAACTATGGATTTCGACACTGAGAAGTCGCTGAGACTCTACCATGCGTTAATTAACATCGTGAAATCAAACCATTGCGAGGTTGATGCACGGTTAACTGCCATGAAGCTTTTGTTCAGGCTACGTGCTGACTGGGCCAATCGAATCTTTATCACAAAAACCCTTGAGACCAATTTCGTCGCTCCTACGTTGTGTCGAACCCCCGAGACTCGCGCGAAGAAACAGGCTGAAGAGGCTGCACAATCCATACGCTTGCTGCGGAATGAGCATGGTGGGTCATCTAGATCCGCTCGTGGTGTTTCATTCAGTCAAGGGCAACACGAAAGGGGTGTGCCAATGCGATCTGCCAGCGTTGCTGCTGGAAGTGGCTTGCTGGGAAGCACCAGTAGTGCGGCTCGATACCACCAGCTCTGGAGTCTCCCAGACCCCGAGGCTCTGCCTGAATCTGTCACGGGCGTCTTCAGTCCTGTTCTGGTCTCCCACCAGCCCGATGTGGAAGCTGAGGCAGACGAGCATGAATCCGAAGGTCCAGAGCCACAGGAACAAACCGAAAAGCAAATGGGTGGCACCGGGACCGTTGCTCTCGATATCGCAAACTGGCTGGAGGCCGTCCTAGTCCTCTTACATGGCAGTGACTGGGAGGTTTACAGTTTTGCCCTCGTGCACCTTCCTTCACAGCTGAGCAATCATGCTATTTTCAGAGACGCGATTCCTCAGATACAGGAGCTTCGAAGACTTATCTGTGAGCAAATAAGAACAAACACCTTCCAAGAACCGCCCAACGCGTCGGGCTTGCGGCGGGCTGATGTGGCAATTTGCCTTTTCCATAGTCTGACCATGATCCTCAGTTACCATGACCATTTTCAAAAGGGAGAAGAGGACGAAATAGTCAAGGCTTTTGTGCACGGTATTGCCACTTGGGAACGAAGTGCAAAGTGCTGTATTCACGCACTGTCTATATGCTGCCACGAACTACCGCTCTCAACGAGCAAATCGTTGGTTCAGCTGCTGACCAAGATGTCCACTATCATCACACAACCCCACGTTTCGATTCACATTCTCGAGTTTCTAGCCTGCCTCAGTCGTTTACACCACGTGTATGTCAATTTCAGAGAAGAGGAGTACAAAATTGTGTTTGGTATTTGCATTCGATATCTGCAGTCAGTGCGGGACAGGAAAGGTTCCAACAGGAACAGTCACGCCAGCGAACCATCAACGCCAGCTGGTTCAACTGCGAGCATCCCGGACGCTGTGCATCCAAGTGCAACTGATGATCTACCTCAATACGTGTATGCGTTGGCGTATCATGTTATTCTCTTCTGGTTCCTGGCACTAAAACTGCCTGATCGTGCCAACCTTGTCGGTTGGCTTGTCAGGAATATATACAATGAGGTTGAGGATGGCAACACCGACAACGAACAAGCACTCACTTCAATCGACTTCATGCAAAGATATACGTACGCCGACGTGGAAGAGTCTTCTCAGGACCCTCTCTTTACATCTGAACGATTTGGTGAGATTGTCAAGAAAAGATGGTTAGTCGGATACAGTATTGTTACGGTCAGACAGGCAACAACCACAGGATGGGCTCAGATTGTCAAAAGACAACCATCAGGTACTTCGGCATTTACTATCCGGGAGACTTTTGATCCACCACCACCTCATCAAACTCCAAACTATGTCGACATCAGCAGAGAGGGACAGGTCTCGACTAACACTATCTTACCCAGCCACATCATGGTACAGCTCATGTCGTCTATCCCGCAGGGCCACGATCTAGCACGGCCAATCCCACTACCTGAAGATGACGCAGTCGATAGAGCTATTCGGGTTTTTGATCGAAGCTCAACTGTCGACGGCCATAAAGTCGGCGTCATCTACATTGGCGAAGGGCAGACTGACGAAGTCGAGATTCTTGGCAACGTCTCCGGTAGCAGTGATTACATGGAGTTTCTGAACAACCTTGGCACGCTGACCAAGCTCAAAGGAGCGACCTTTAATACCCATGGATTGGACCGCGAATTCGATACAGATGGCCAGTATACTTTTTGTTGGCGTGATCGTGTCACAGAGATCGTATTTCATGTGACTACACAGATGCCCACGAACTTGGATCACGACCCGAGATGCACTATGAAGAAGCGCCACATTGGCAATGACTTTGTCAACATCGTCTTCAACGACTCAGGTCTACCATTTAAGTTTGACACTTTCCCGGGAGATTTCAATTTTGTTCATATTGTCATCACACCAGCGTCTAGGGCCTCTTTCATTGCTGCCAGAGATACTTCGAAGCACAGCCAACCCTTCTATCGCGTACAAGTTCTAAGCAAACCCGGCTTTCCTGAAATATCCCCGGCCTCAGAGATGAAGATTGTGTCACTCAAAGCACTGCCAGGTCTGATCCGTCTATTAGCACTCAACGCTTCTGTGTTTTCTCATGTCTGGGCCAATCGTGAAGGTGGTGAGCATGTAAGCTCGTGGAGGAGTCGTCTACGTGCTATCAAGAGGCTACGAGAGAAATACACACCGTCCAAGTCCGGGCAGCTGACGCCTTCGGCATCGCAAAGCTCGTCTCTTGGAGGTGCGACTCCGGTCCACCAGCAGCAGCAGCTATTACCGTCAGTCGATGCGTCTTTGTCGCGTCCGGCAAGCACCGTTCGTGATAGCTTCACCAGCCTCCGTCGCACAAGCGTGGCCACCTTTTTCACAAGTACGAGTGAGCAGACCTCACATCGGTCCTCAATGTTATCATCATCCACTACGACCAACGATACCGAGGCCGGAACAGCACACGGACAAGATTCAAACACGGACACTGTTGACTTCTCCAAATGGGCTTAAGAAATGTGATAACGAACGAGACGAGGACAGGGCAAAAAGGAGTTGTACGACGAAATTTTATCATGTCATGTCATTGAAAGAAATGGTGGAAGGCGTCTATCTACGTAAGGGTATTTTGGAGGGATAATCAAAAGTTCTTGTTTTGGGTATGACCCTTGTTCTTAATTATGTTTGTTTCCATTGCTGCCTATGGATTCATTTGATATATATACCTGGAGCGATACGTGGCCCAAATTGTATCATTTTTAGACTGCGAGAACGCATCCCAAATATGATGGTTGTCTTAGCTCAGCATCAGTCCATAGTACACATATCACTAAGGAAGTTGTTCAATGGCACAAACCACCTTTTGAAATTGTGTATATGGTCACAGACCCTTGGTCAAAGCTCATTGTACTTCATTAGCCGAAGCAAAAGAAACAAGTTGTTTGGGGTGACGTTGCTTTGTAGAGAAGCTGCCATGTAACAACTGTTGGGGTTGCTTAATCTGCCCTACTACATTGCCAGCTCTGTTTGGCTCATTTCTACATCTCACTGCCTCAAACCATCTTTCTGCAGAATTGTCTAGTTTAGCTTGCAGCCCGAAGTAGCAAATAGTGAAAGGATGTATCAGGTGTCATCGCTACGCAGGTGCAGCATGTGGATGAAGTGTCAGCCCAGCAAAGCAACAACCATATCCCTTTTTACTCAGTACGTGTACAGAATACATAGTTGAGTGGCATCAATGTGGGTAGTGCGAAACAGACTGGGCCATTGCGTATCACTACTGTCAGTCCAACAGCATCCGGCTGGAAGGTAACCCATGCAGTGATGCCAATAGAGTGTACAAGCCGAGCCCACTGGGCACTGCTCCTCGTCGTTGGCTTTTCGCCCGTGGGCTAGCGATAAAGACACGGAATCTAATACAAGGCGACTCTGTAGTATGAATGGTGCAGGGTAAAGTCGGGTCATATCGGGTCAGGTGGGAGCGTTCGTATGTGGGAAACAAAATGGTCTGCAATGCTGGCTTGTAGATAGATAGTAGCTCCAACAAACAGACTGGAGTCAGGCTATGACACCCCTGTCAGCCACGTAGCTTTATTGAGTGAATATCGAAGCACGGGCCTGGGAAGACACTTTATGCGAACGACATTCTGTATCGAATGATTCGTATGATTCGTATCAGTAGAACCATTCTTAACGCTCAGAGTTGCAAGGTCCGGTGTCCTTCCAAAACTTATCGACTTGAAACGATCAGTATGGCGGATTTTCATTTCTGGATTGAGTAAGAACCCTAATGGCAGAGTCATGGAGAATGCTGCCCCAACTCTCACCATTCAATCCACGTCACCTGGGTTTCCAGGGCTATGGTTCGGGCTTCCCACTGTCCGATAAGCTAATCAATCCCATAAAAATACAGACTCAAAGGGTAGATGGACGTTCTGCAGTTTTACAGCTGGGATTGATAAGTGCTCAGCGAGGAATTACCTGTAAAGTTATATGCAGAAGTCGAGTTGCGGTTCAAATTCGTCGAGACATTCTTTTGGGTCAGAGATCGATCTTTCTCAACATCTTTCTCGTACAATGATGTCTTAAACTGGTTGGTCATTTGTGCGTAGCCTCTATTTCAGGAGAATTTCTCCGTCTCAGGCTTTACGCCATACCTCCTTGTATTCAGCCCATTTGTTGAACCCTGAGAAACCACATGTGAGAAAGTGCAGACAAAGGAGTCCGGGTCTTCATCCTTACCTAGCGACTGTAATACGTTCTCATCACATCTACTGCCATCAACAAACATCCCCACCATCCCTCTCTCGCTCAGGATCTGGCGGCAAGCCAGAAGCAATCGAGTTATTACTGAGTCTCGGCGGTTGACCATGTCTGGATCTTCATCTAATGGACAGTTAGTGCAGTCCAACGATTATCTAGCAACTTGCCTTTGATGCAGATACACGAAACGCCTCCGATATTTTGTCCTATTACAGCCGGCCAGGGGATGTCTGTACTGCAGGGACTTCCATCATTGGGAAAGTATGCTATTGCTGATGCCACCAGGTTGTCTCCCTCGAGACCAACAATTATGTCACTCATGTAAGAGCTGTCCATAGTTTTGGCGTATTGATCGTACCATCCGAACCCATGTCTTCTTTGTGACTCTTTGGTCGCAATCTCTATAACCTGCTGATAATCAGAGAGTTGACAGGGCCTGAAGGTCAAACCAGCTGAAGCTAAATCAGGAACAGGAGAATCAGCAAATACCAAGAGCCAATCTATAACAAGCCGGCCATGGCCAGGTACAGGCTCTTGCAACTTCCATCCACGCTTCTCGAACCATTCCGCATTAGCCATGGAAGCTGGCAAGCCGTAAAGTAGTCTGGGGAATGTGCTACCAAGTTGAATAATGCCCACTCCTCGAATTTTGTTAAGTTTGCTCACAACTTCATTGTGAAGCCTGCGACCGATTCCTCGGCCTTGGTAGTCTTTGTGAACAATGATGGCTGCTATAGATCCAATCAGACGATCACCACTGCTGTCTGTAAATGTCGTAAAAGTAGCGCAGAATGCAACAACTTTTCCACTCCGAGGTTCACGTATGATATAGTGCATCGCATAGCCATCGCGCTTCAAGAGCGAACCAAAAGCTGACCGGTGCAGATGGAACTTAGCAGGGAAGGATGCCTCCCATAAGGTGTGTGTTTCTGAGAGATCTTTGTCATAGTCCCATTTAACAAGTGGCCAAGTCTGTGGCGGAGGAGAGTCGTCGGTAGTTGGCTTAGCGGCAGTCGTCGATTTTTCAGTCGTTAAAAGAGCGGCGACGGCTTGCAAGTCGGATACCAGATATCCGGAACACTGCACTACAGTTTGGAACTCGTATTCTTCGGCTCTGCTTTTGAGGACTTCGCAACAGGCCACTAGAACGAAAATGCGCTCTTCGCAAACCTCTCGAACTATGTCGGCGAGTTCCAGTTGAAAAGCACCGTCATCGGACGAGAATCCGCTCAGCACAAAGATAACCGTTCGTGCTCTCTTGATAAATGCCACGTGTGTGCCAGTGATACCATACTTCTTGATATAAGGAACGTGCCGGATCCAGGGGTGTGTTTGTGAAAGTGCATGGCCAAGAGGTTGGAAGGGATCAGTAGCACTGGCGAGACTTGGATCTAGGGGAACAACAGCAGGAGTTAAAAGCAAAACTAAATCTTCGTCCCCGAGATTCTTCTGTAGGGGGATAGAGTTCTGATGGTCCCATAACAACGTAGCCAGTGAGCTTTGAGCCTGCGAGTTTGACATTGTTTACGGCTGTACGCAATGTCAAGAGCAATACAATCACATGGCCAAACTTGACTTTCAATCAAGTCTGCTTGTGTTCGTCCCGGTTAAGTGTGCGGTCTCCACAAGCACCCAACCCCCTTGGGCATAAATCAGCTTCCGAAGGATATTTGTAACTGATGACAAAGGGAGCGACGAAGACGTGCAATCGATGGTCAGAATTTGCGCGCGGTCAAGGAAATCTGTATATAAAGGTTGGGGGCTGATGAGGATGCTTGCGCAACGCGAGGGACCACTTGATGGTTGACACTCATATAAGTCGTCGGGTTTCAAGTCAGGCCAAGTAGACATGAAAGTGGAAGAGAGAGAGAGGAAGAATCTCTCCGTTCAATCAAACACAGGCCAGTGGAAAATCAGCAAGTCAACGATCTATAAATGCGGGTTCGTGACGATGATATGTGATTTTTAGGGCGCCTGCTGGGTCCTGCACAGTCGGTCAGTCATCCAGACCACTGGGATGAGGATTTAAATTGAGTGTGGGGTTGATGAGACGAAGGCTGTAACATGAAATCGGTATCTGCAATCAGCCGCCATGAAACGCCAGGGCTACACAGTGACTCTCCAATTGCCAGGATAAGAAGGGCAGGGTTGCCAGACCAAAATTGTTAGCCTTGGCCTAGATCAGTTGGTGGTCATGGACTTGTGGTATAGAGGGTATCTCATTCGTGTAGGATTCTCAAGATTGACGGAATGGGGTTGCCGAAGGCGAGGATCCGTGACACGGCTACAGCGGGTTCGAATTGCGCACGCGAGAGATTGTCCAGTGGTGACGCAACGACACAGGTTAGCAAATTCGGGAGTTTTATTTGTAGCCAAGCAGTGTATGTAGTGAGTAACGTAGGACTAGCATCTGCTTCCAGCGTGATTTACAAACGCGGTTGCTGTAGTTTGCGTAGCGTCTTGGGCGATGTAAAGGGAGAGTTGAGCGACCAAGAAACAGAGACGCATGCCTCTTGTTTGACCACTGACTCGACTCAGCCATTCCGCCCTGGTATTTCTTTAGAGTAATGGTTGAGATAGGGATAAGAAGAGGAAGGCGTTGGCCAATGGTCCATACTGGTTTGTTGAAAGCATTCTTGAGAAATGCAGGTAGGTAGGTGGTTTGCCAGAGCGTATTCATGCCCAGTCTGATGGATCAGGGAATAACAGAGACCGTGCTCATGCGCCCATGGACGGTTCTTAAAAAAAAAAACTTAAAAAAAAAGCGTTGTATTTCTTACACGGCAGTGGTCGTACAGGCCAGGAGTGAAGTTTGACCGCCGTACTCTGTACAGCCATGGAAAAGTCGTTTCTGATCCACGAGGAAGGGGTGTTTATTGGAAGCGAGTTGTCAGCCATGGCTTTGGTAAACCTATTGACAGCGGGCACAGGGAGGCTAATTACACGGATGGTGTCGTGGTGGCTGCATCGTGCCAACGTCAAAAGAAAGACGAGGCAAACATATTAGATTAATTTGAGGCGATACATTTGAAAAGAAGAAGAAAAGAAATTCCATCTCATTGCTGTGTAATGAGTGGTACAGAGCAGAGTTTCTTCCCTGAGTAGGTACCTACCTGTATCTTAATCGAGCTATGACTTCTATTCCGTCTCTAGTAGCTACCTCTCTAGTAATCAATGTCAAAATGGAAGGCACTATACGCGGCAATGCCCATGTTCACTTCTTAGGGCTTCTTTTTGGTTGGTGCCTGCCTGCCTACTACATACTACCTACCTACCTAAGGTAAGAATGGTACAGCAAGTAGGGCACGGCAGGAACGGCCCGTCTTCGCCAGCTTATCAGACTGCGTTGGCAAAGGTTCTACGCTTTTAACAAGGGTTACAAAAACTCAATTTGAGTGTGTCTAAGGTGCTGATGCCGCGGCCAAATGATCGCTAAAATGTGTCTGGATATGCGCATTGCCGAAGCCCATCCTTACAGGCGTACAGCAAAACTAGACGAATGATGCTTCTGTCGTGGCAACAACACATACGGTAGAAGACGGACAGTCCACTATTTATCGCAAATTGAGGTTGGTAAAAAACAGTTGTCGAGTTCAAAGTTGCCAGAGGTTAAATTAAACTCGTGTTCGTCTCGATTTGTCCAACGTCCCACGACTTCGATAGTTGAACAATGCAGATATTAACCGATGCAGGGAGCTATGGCGACGTGATCGACCAACAAAGTCATAGAGAGTCAAGAAGGACATGCCTGATCCGATATCCTGACTCTCACATTCCATCCAACCTGGTAACTATACTTGTATTTCTACTATTATCCTCAGGGTGATGATAATAGTGAACCAGCTGAAATGCTCTGGCCCCACTCCGAATTGGGTCCACCTTTTTGTCCTCCGAAACCCGAGAACGCGTCTCTTTGGGGCCGACGCGTCGTCCGGAGTGTCCCACTCATTCCTAGCAACATTCACCACCAAGCCCCGATATCTGCCGCTTGGCTCCGGAGCGTGTACGTATTGACATCTTTCACACACAACGCAGCCTATGGAAACAGATACCGACCCCGCCGAAGCGGGCCACCAGGAACTCCGTCTCCTCGTGGGTGATGTTATTGAATGTGAGTTTATCATGACAACAATTGCCAAAGCCTTTACTCATACATAGCGTACACAGCTTCCAAAGTACCCGCCAAAACACGCGCGACCAGTATCAAACCCACTATCGCCAATCTCACCTCACTGTCCTATGAATGGGGTCTTTTGCCGGAGACCCTAGACAGTCTCGTCAACCTTGTCACAACACCAAACTATCTAGATCAAGCAAGTCAGGCTGCTATCATCAGAAACCTTTACCCCGCCGAGGCCGTATCTCGAGATTCTGTACTTCGAGTCGTGTCTTGTCTTGGTCACGGGACTCTCAAGCCGTCTCTGACACTCCAGGCTGCTCTCATCAAATGGCTTGTTACCGTTCACCACACTTTGGAATCACCACAGGTGCTTTCTCAAGCTTATCCAGTTCTTTTCAATCTACTCGACACCGCAGCCACCCGGTAACCTCTCTCGTCTTTGCCACGAACTCTCCGCTAATTTGCCTCAGTCCTAATCTCAGCCATCTTCTTGCTCTCATCACACGGCGCAAGCACGTACGTCCTTTTCGAATTCAAGCCTTGTGAGTATGAACCCATGGTTCTTGACTTTTGGCTCACACAAATAGACTCAATCTCTCGAGACAAACAGGAAACGATCCTTCTTTGATTGGTCTTTTGAGAGTATTCAAAGATTATTACCCTGAGGTTATCGTAGGAGAAGTCGTTCGTGGCAAAGCGTCTTCTTTCAAGGCATGTCCAAAGAATCGTTGAGCTTCTCTTTGCTGACGTATTGCTAGCACCCTGATCCACAATGGAGAGATAGGTTAGATGAGATCCAGGAGGCACACTTCTATAATTCCCAAGAAGGTGTATTAAGACCAAGAGACGGGTTTCGTGTTCATCGTCCGATTGGCCGCGCTGCCCGGAAGAAGACCATCCCGTTGGTTCACACGTCTCATGTGACAGAGGTTCGTCAGCACCACAATCCCAAAGGCCAACTGCTGATAATATCAGGATGCTGTCACATTGGAGGAAATTGAGAACGCTGTTGGTTTCGTTAAGAGCATCGAAAAGCTAGAGCTGCCTAATCAACTAGTTGCCGTTCTGGCAGACCCGTTGCTGCAAAAGCTCATCGTTCTGCGTCCAAGCAGCGAGTCTGACCAAAGAATAGCAAATTGGCTCAACTCGGCTCTTCAGGATGTTCAGGACGGAGATGCAGATGAAGTCACCTTCTTTGAGATATTGGATATCTTCCGAGACTACGTTGTCTCGGCCAAGGTGTGTATAATATCTGAACCCTCCTTCAAACCTCATACTGACCGTGCGCAGGTTCTCCCCTCGCTCCTACTTGACTTCTTCGCCCGCTTTCTTCCACTTTGGGACGGTTCCCAACACCGCGACTCAATGCTTGCGATCTTGTCTTACTCTCCGTTACTTGATTTTCAAAGTCAGTCTCAACTCGGATCCTTGTCATGCAATCGAGATACTAACAACCGTCAGAACTATATCAACACGTTTTTAAGCCTCTCGAGGAAGCGACATTTGACAACACTCCTGAATCCCAACTGGCTATCCTTGGCTTGTACAGAAACATCCTTCACCACTGGAC
Source organism: Fusarium armeniacum (assembly GCA_013618295.1). NCBI lineage: Eukaryota > Fungi > Ascomycota > Sordariomycetes > Hypocreales > Nectriaceae > Fusarium > Fusarium armeniacum. Next base: position 189,620 of record JABFER010000154.1, on the reverse strand, counting down.
AGTGGTTCTCGAATCCAGCGACACTATACCGGATTATGCTAGTGATGCCGTTGCTGACTTAATCCGGCACGTCAACCCTTTGGCCCTTAGCATTGCTCAAACATCTACTACTGTCTCGGCACGTTCCGCCATCCTCGACTTTTATGAGCAAAACTCCCGACTCATCAGTCACGAAACATTAAAGCACTATATTCGTATCGAGCTACCTCCTTCGCATCTGATATATATACTCTTCTTTAGCAGTTCTGTCGCTATCATGTCACGTATTTGCGCTATTCTCGCCTCTTACAAGAAGGGCTTTGAGATGGCTATGCTGACCAAACCAAAGCGTGATGGAACCAATCGCATTGACTCCTCGTCATATAATCGGGTTTTTGTGAGTCTTTTTAATGGATATCTCATGGACATGTGTAATTGCTTTTGGCGAGGGAAGGCTTTCACCGACAGCGATCCAAACGCACAGGGCTGCTTGGTCCCAAGAAGTCTCGTTCCAAGACTATCTTCATACATAACTTCTGTGGATAAGTCTCTTACTCTGAACTCCCTTTTTTCATTGTCATACTCGCCACTCCTGTGCCTGCAGAGCACGCAGTGTATACAAGGTCTTGAAAATGCCGAGATCAACAGTGGCACACCCTTACGTACCAGACATGAAGGACCGCCGACACAAAGCAGTCTTGGACAGCTGGTGAGTTCTGGCGGCATACGCATCTCCTGGCAAGATTATCGAATCAAGGTATTAGAGGAACTCAGCGCAAAGGAGCTTGCTGGTATCACAGACCTGCTCAAAAACACCATGACAATTTTAAGAAAGTTGATAGACGGTGGGGAAAGCACAAGACCGACTACGGCGCAGTAACAAGGTATTATGTTAGGACGAATATACCATTCTTTGTATCTGGAGTCAGAATAAGACCTGTCTAGTTGAAATGACTATAGTCTATTTCCCCTTGGTTGAAATGAGGGGCATGAAGATCCATATAGAAGATATCTTGAATAAACAAAAGCGCGCTCGTTATCATGCATGAAGTGTTGAAGATCAAACGCCGTAGAGTACAGGGTTGAGGGGCTGTTTTCTTACCATATCGAACGCCATGCATGAATAACAAATACCAATGTCATCCTCCTTTTGTCGCTATCCCACGCCGAAAACAATGCAGTTGAGTGCCGCACATCTTCCCAAACTCCAAAAAAAGAACAAAACGAAACTCAAGACGATTGTTAAGAATGTCTCGAACAAGGTGCCTCGGGGCGGACTGGTCGACGCAATAATTATTCCTTACGCGGCTTAGACTCGTCGCCATAGCCGCCAATCTGAATTCCTCCAAAACCGTATGTCTTGCCTTCAGAGCCGCGGTTGACACCGCTTCGTGGTCCGCGCTCTTTCAGGTCGTCTCGGAGCCAGCCCAGGACGAGCTCTCCAAGACGACTGTTGCCGGAGGCACCAACAGTGCCATCGATGGTAGCAAGCATCTTGTCGGCCTCGTCCCACTCCTTGACAGTACCAAGGTGCATATGCGCGAGGTGAGTAGGCCAGCCAGCAAGGTTGTCCAAGATATGGGTAGCGTAAACAATGGTGCATTCTCGGATCTCTGTCTCATTCTTGAGCCAGCCGAGGAATTCGGCACGGCTCAGAACATCGAGATCAACAGTAATCTCATCGAGAAGCAGAACAGTCCAAGGCCTCAGAAGACCCATTGCAAGCTGAACGCGACGACGCTCACCATCAGAGACAGCGTGCATGCGCCAGTTGGTGTCGACGTCTAGCATGGCTACGAGCTCATCTCGTCGATCGGGGTACGCATCACCGCCAACAGAACGAAGCAACTCGTTGACACCAATGTCAGTTCGGACAATAGGGTTGAGAACCCATTCGAGTCCGAGATAAGTGACACCCTCTAGGCCTTCCTTGAAAGGATCAACTCCGCAGATAGAGATGGTGTCACTAGGTGCAAGGCGCTTGCCAGCTAAGAGACGGAGCAGAGTCGTCTTACCAGCACCGTTGGCACCGATGAGCAGAGTACGGGATCGCGGAGGAAGGTCGAGGGTAATATTGTTAACACCGGTTGAATAGTCAGGGAAAGTGTATGAGAGCTTGTTGACCTCGACACGAGGGGGCTTGGGAGGAGGAGTCATGATGAGTGAGGGGTGATGGTATTGAGATATGTTTCTTGGTGTAGAGATCAACTGGCTAAGAGTGAGGGATCGGGGAGGAAGTTTATAAGAAAAATGAAGAAGAATCAGAAGAATCCTAGGTCTAGCTCGAGATTACGAAGTTGTATAATTGGACGAGGTGGTGCGTCAGAGATTTCCCTCCCCCTCTGTAGTAGAACGCCTCAACCGGTAGATGGCGGGGTCCGATGAACGGGCATGAGATGGATAAGTTCCAGTGGGTCGAGACTTTACGGCGGATGATATGTCTCAGATATTAAGTAGTTCCAGATGGCCTTTTGATATTCTGTTTCTGGCTACTGATCCAGAGATTCAATATTCTAGCCGAGGTAAATTTGATGAGATCGTTACATTCATTGCGAGGTACTATGTAGAGGTGTGGTTGAAATCAATCCATCCATAGAACTTCTACGACTGTTACCTGGGCGGGCACTGATATTCCATTGCCCACCCAGCCTTAGGTAGAGAACCCCTCCAAGCATTCCATAACTACAGTGGACTCACCGCCTAAAATCCAGCACGTCATATGGACCCTAAAGGGAATAATTTCACCTGTAGCCGGTGTCCCTCATCAGTTAGGTGTCTGGCCAGGCACTTTACGCCAGAAATTCGCGTCTAAACGCGGACCAAAGCTTCTCCACGCGGACCAAAGCTTTTCCACGCGTTTTCCTGCGCTGGACGATAGTTTCACCTACACAATATCGGGTCATATCGCCAATACATTCACGATTGAATGCATGAGACTCGAACGAGCTAACCTATTCTGTGTCGTCTTCGCCCTTCCTAATCCCAGGCCTAATCCTGTCCCTTCATATCGGGATCATCCAAGATGGTAGCCCTTGAAGAGGCCAAGGACAGCCTCCTCCAGAAGCCATCGTAAGCTCTACCGACTATTCACAACATGGCGATAGATCTGACAAATACGACTACAGTGATGCTGCCCACGAAGTCCCCTCTAGAAGTCCTTCCGCTTATAAGCCCCTGAATTCCTTCGCCCTTGACAAGCAACGCTCCTACAAGCAACAGTATGGCGACATGTATTTCCTGCGGCTTACCAAAATTAAGCCAGCTGTTGACCAAATAGCAGCTACGGCCTGGGATGGAACAACCGTCGGCGATGAGAAGGCCCAGCGAGTTGACCGTGTCCTTGATGTTCGCCAAGGAGAGCTATGTTACGTGACCGGCACCGTATATATGGAAATGCCCCTGAAGCCCAATATTCTAGAAGATGTTTCCAAGGACGTACGACGACTCTTCCTTGCTGATTACCATCCGTGGAGCGCTAACTCGAGTTTGTAGCGCTGGATCTCCGCTCCCATTTCGATGCCCAAATACTTCTCCGATGACGACCAAATTATGTTGGAGGACGAGTCAGGCCGTATCAGGCTGGTCGGCGACATTCTCAAGACCGTACATCTTGTAACGGGATGTATCGTTGGAGTTATGGGTACAGAAAACTCCAATGGAGAGTTTGAAATCATTGATATCAAATTCCCGGACCTGCCTCCCCAACCCGAACGTTGGAGTCTCTCAAAGCCTGTTCCAGACAAGAGCAAGACCAAGGATGAAGACGAAGAAATGGCTGACGCTTCCGACAAGAAGAAGGGTAACAAAAAGATTGCCATTGTGTCTGGCTTGTCCTTCTCAGGGACCGATACTTCTAACGCTCTTGAGCTTGATCTTCTTCTCGAGTATCTGCTCGGTGAGGCCTTAGGCCCTTCCAGCCAGATCGATGTCTCTCACATCAGTCGCCTCATCATCGCTGGAAACTCGATTTCGACGACAGACCGAAAACCTGCCGCCGCAGACGAGGCACTTCCAGAAAAGAAGGGCCAGAAGAAGTATGGCTACGACGCCAGTGCCTATAATCCACTTCCTTCTCAGCTGTTTGATGCTTTTGTCGCTGAGCTCCTACCGTCGATTCCCGTCACAATGCTTCCTGGTGCTCAAGATCCTGCGAATGCTAGTTATCCACAGCAACCTGTGCATCCTGCAATGTTTCCCGTAGCGCGAGCTTACACTCGCGATCCAGCTACCCCTGTTGAGCAGCCAGGCTGGTTCGATACTGTCACAAACCCTTGGGAAGCTGAGCTTGAGGGGTGGCGTGTTCTGGGAACCGGTGGTCAGAATGTTGACGATGTTTTCAAGTACGTCGGCAGTGATGACCGTCTTGGTATGATGGAAGCCATGTGCCGATGGCGATGCTGCGCCCCGACTGCACCCGATACACTATGTAAGTACACACCTGCCTGGCCACTGGTATATCTATCTAACCACTTGTCCAGGGAGCTATCCGTTCCAAGACGATGATCCGTTTGTCATGCAAACCTGTCCTCATCTCTATTTTGTTGGCAACCAACCACAGTTCTCAACAAAGATCATTCACGGCCCTGAGGGACAGTCGGTGAGACTTGTCACCGTTCCGTCCTTCTCGGTAACAAAAGAGTTTGTATTGATCGATACAGAAACACTCGAGGTAGAGAGGGTCAAGATATCTACATAAGATCGATTATATAGTGCATTCACAAGATGAAACAGGCGACGAAAATACCCCGAAAGCAATAGTTAATTGAGCATACCGAATTCCAAGCTGCCTGCTTTTAAAAATCTATGGATCGATCCCTCGTTCGCCCGTACCCTCGATAAGCGCCTCATTCGTCGTTATCATTCTACGTCTCAGCTCCGTGAACGCTTGTCCCAAGTCCATCGCCTGACCCGAAAAATCTTCTAAATAAACCGCTGGATCAAGCCTCGTAATCCGAGTCGTCATCGTCCAAATTCGAGCTCGTATTCTCTTCAGCCTCACTGCCAGTCGCCTCGTCTGGGAAAAAGGCATACCAATTCTCGTCGTCTTCGTCGTCCTCCTCGTGTGCGTCCTCGAGATCGCCTTGCCGCTTAACTTGCGGTGTAAGGTGTTTCTTGCAAGCTTTGAGCACACAAGGTCGAAGGCTGTCTAACCTGCTGATGATCTGTCGAAGTCGCCTGAAGCGAAGCTGCTTCATTTTCCAGTCCCCGGCCCAGATGTCTGGTCTGTGCCTTTTGCTCTCAGTTGGAGGTTTCCCATCCTGGAGTCTCTTTTGCATGCGTTTCTCTTCCTGTATTTCCTGGTACTTCAGCTGCCTGAAAAACCGCAGCTGGTGGGCGCGCAGGAAAAGTTCAGACGAGGCTACGCCGAAACCGGCATTGAGGTGTTTGTTCCAGATCTTGATACGAATGATTTCACAGCATACGGCCTTGAGTGCACCCACAAGTTCTGAGTTTGAATCGAACCAGTCGACGAAGGTAAAGTTGCCCTGGATGTACTGAGGGCTGAAAATGATGGTCAGGGTGTGGATGTTTGTCTTGCCGGGTTCCTGGGCAAACATCTTGATGGCATCAACCATAAACTCCTGGGTATAGGATTTGTATCGGTTGTGGTCGGCCTGTAAGGTGATGTAGCGGAACAAACAGGCGTACTTTTGAATATTGATAGTCCCAGGTTCATGTATCGTCTCTGCTAGAATCTGGTCGTCACCAAACATGACGGTGTAGGTCTCTCTGTGGCCTCGCTCAGGAACATAAGCGTTGCTTTGGGCCAGCTCTTGAATGTTGATCATCGTTTGGGACCGAGTTGGCGCATCACGAAGACGATAGAGAAAGGTGTTCTCGCCATACAGCACTCCGATGGCTTCATTGAAGATCTTCTTGCACACCATAAGGATATTGATGTCCAGGCAGGGCTTTTCTCGCGCGTAGACTCTCTTCCAGCCGTCGTAGACGGGGACGGGTTTGTGGGAGACGAGAAGGCCACGATAAATTTCCTCTCGAATTTCGGCAGGGAAGTCCAGCAGGCTGCGCTTCCTGGGTCTGTTTCTGCTTGATGCTTGAAGTCGAGGCCGGGTTTGAGCTATTAGAGCGTGCTCGAGTTGACGGCTTATGGCAGGATCGCGGAAGTAGGAAGCAGGAGCATGAGTAGCAGGATGTCTAGTACTTCTTCCTGAATTTGGGCGCTTGGAATAACAATTCGGGACAGAGGGGGGAGTTGCGGTTTCATCTTCATCGAATGATTCCTCGGGGGGGCTTTTCGGGCGAGCACCCCAGGCAAACTGGGTTTTGGGAAGTCCATACTCCTTAGTAAAGTCTTCCAGAAGGGGCGCTTCCAGTCTCAACGGGACGGGGGAATGCTGCGACTTGCTATGTTTCTTTGGACGGTCTTCATCTGAGCTCTCCGTGCTTCTTTTGCTACTACTTGAAGCCACTGAGCTGGCTCTCGAATTGGCTCCAGAACTGACCGTGGCTGTGGACGACATGTTGAAGGAATGATGAAAGATGCATGTACAAAGATGGAAGAAGGGAGAGAAGAGTCAAGAGGAAGTAAATGGCCCTATTTATACTAAGACGTGAAGTCTCTGTGATTCACAGTCATCATTTAGGAATCGAGCAATGAGAGAAACCATATGTAAATCTGTTCTAAGGCTTCACGTAAATTAGGAAAAGGGGGGCCGTAATGCTTTCCTAAACCTCCACACATCTTGGGAGAAAGGGGGTTGTGCCAGTGCATATGTTTTTCGAATTGTCGTGACCAAGGAGGTAGAACATCTGATTAATGCAGCCTTTTCTCGAATCGAATTCGAGGTTCTGCTGGTAAATTGAACTTGCTACTAGATTAAGCATCACCTATCGTACAAAACTATTATGACAGAGCAATCTTCAGAGTGATTGTGTTCCTGTGGGAATATAGAACATTTGAGTATTAAGAACAGCGAAAACTACAGAGTTTCTTCGAGGGGGCACACGTTTCTTCGTAGGTCAGCAAGCTACATCTAGCTCTTCCTCACATGGAAGCTAAGACCACCTCAGCCCTACCTAGTAGTTTGATCTTAATCGAGACTTAATGAAGCAAGCGAGACGTTCAGGAATAATGCCAGAGCTGCTTCTCCTTCGATTCTGCTGAAAGGGAAAACGAAGAAGGTCGAAGAAGGATGCCATAGCCAAGCGTCATGACTCCTGCGAAACCATCTAAGTCATCTGACTCAGGCTTCCTAGCAAGTGTAAGTAATCTGTGTTCTGGAACTATTTCGAATGATGAGATGTAGTCCATTTTGCGCCTTTCGGTTGTCAAGTGGATACAATTCATGGACATATACCAGATCTAACTTAATCTATTGGATCTCCAAACAAGGTGACTCAAACTCAATTGCGCATTGATACTCTAGGTATATATGTAGACATGAGAGGACTGTTCCGAAATCAGACCTCTCCATCATTCAAATCAACTCTGTCAATCCCGCTGAAAGTCAAGTTGTCTTTAATTCCTCAGCTCTCGCTGGAAAATCGTCTATACTTATCATAGGGCGCGTTCAGGCCGATTCTCGGAGTTAAGAGCGGCAATATACACATACGCCTCCATCTCACCCTATATCTTGACCTCAGCCAACACTCATTTTTCTGATGCCTCAACACATATCACCTTCATCATGGGATCTCTAGACTCTGACGCCAAATTACCATGGATCAAGACACCATGCCTTATCAGCACTCAATTATCTCGTCTTACGGGCTGGTATGTTATAACCCCTCTTCCGCACACTTTTACCTCGGAGCAAATTGACTAACACCCTCCAAGCAATGTCTATCTCAAGCTTGAAAACCTTCAGCCTTCGGGCTCCTTCAAGACCCGTGGAATTGGTAATCTCATGACCCAAGCTGCTGCCGCAGCTACGGGTCCTGTTCATTTCTATTGCTCTTCAGGTGGCAACGCCGGTCTGGCATGCGCAACATCTGCCATTTCGCTGGGTCAAAAGGCCACAATCGTCATGCCTACTATTATCAGCCCGCTCATGAAGAACAAGCTGCTTGAGCTGGGAGTAGAAGTGCATCAGAAAGGCAAGAACTGGGCTGAGTGTGATAAGTATATGCGCGAAGAGCTAGTAGCCAAAGATCCTTCGGCTGTTTACGTGGCACCATTTGACGACCCTCGAATCTGGGATGGAGCAGCAACCATGGTGGATGAGATTCGGGATCAGCTCGAGGGTCGTGTCGATGGCATCGTCTGCAGCGTTGGTGGTGGTGGTTTGGTCAACGGTTTGATGCAAGGTGTCGAGAGCCGTCCCTGGCTAGGAACAAAGCCCACTGTTCTGGCCGTTGAGACCGAGGGAGCCGACAGTCTCAATGCAAGTGTCCTCGCTGGCGAGCACGTAACGCTACCTGAAATGACTTCGATCGCAACATCTCTCGGTGCTACAAGAGTGTCTGAGCAGACGTGGAAGTGGAGTCAGCATCCTTCAGGGACAATGAAGAGTCTTGTCGTGTCTGATGCAGATGCTGCCCTAAGTGCTGTGCGCTTTGCGGACGATGGACGACAACTGGTTGAGGTAGCTTGCGGTGCCGCCTTGGCGGTTGCTTACCGGGGAGATCTCAGAAAGGTTCTCGGGGAGGGTTTGTCTGATGAAGAATGGAGCAAGAAGAATGTGGTATTTGTGGTCTGCGGTGGTTCTGGTGTCACGTTGAGCATGTTGTCTGAGTATCGGGAAAAGTATTCAGGACAATCATCCATCAAGGTCTAAGGTAGCGTAGGCATGTATAGAATCAAATTGCATAGATGATAGACGCTTGACTGGCTGTATTGGAATCATTCTTGTTGCATATTGGCCATATTGAGTTCTGCTCTCTGTAATAAATGTCGTCCTACGCCAGACTCCGTTGATGCCCATTCCCAGTACACTATCGTTTGCTTGCACCTCGTCTACCCTTGGAGGTTCCCTTGTCCGCCTTGGCCTGATCAACGAATTCCTTCATGATTTGATGTAAATCAGGATTCTTTCTAGCAAGAAGCAGCACGTCATCTGTTGTGACGGTTGAGCGACCTGCGTGGTTGCTGAAACTCTCTAGATCTGTAGCTACATTTTCTGTTCATGATTAGCGCACACACTCTTGATCTAACAAACTGTAAGAGAAGAAGGACAGAAAAAAAAAAAAGTAAAGTTCATACCAATTTGTGTCCAAACAAGTTCTGTGAGCGCACCGATGAATTGCGGTGTGGCGTTGCGGTTGCGACGTAGGGACTCTTCATCGACGATTTGACCAACGGCGTACCACAGGGCAGCCTTGAGACGCTAATTTTAGGGGGTTGAGTCAGTTTCGGGGGTGTTTTGTTTAGGTATGCAGCCAGAATGAAATCGGGATTGTACCTCTCGATTCTCATCGCCTGTTGTATCCGCCATTTTTATTTTCCTTTATCTTTGCCAGAGACGGTGGGTGACTCTTGATATGTGTAGATGTCGAATGTATTTAGACGCGTCGCGGGGCAGTAGAGAAGGAGATGGCGTCTATTACTATGGCGGGGCACAAGGTAATAAACTACTAAGATAACGGCCTCGTTAACAAACCAAATAACTATCAGCACAATAACGACCTCTTTTGTGAAGTACATCTATTGAGCTCGAAGTACTAGGCACTGTTTACGCCAAAACACTCAATGAATCGTCAGTACTTGTTAAAGTGTAGTATATACATCCTGTAAACTTAAGTATTGGGCTATGACAACTATATCCAACTTTGGTCCATATCTGACACCAGCATACTAAGACAGCCTCATCTTGTAACACTGCATATCCATGCAATGAAATGACCTGCATTACATCTCGAGCCAAGGCCGTCGAGAAAAAACAATAACAAACAAGTCATCTAATACAGGAACAGTATTGTAGACTATTGCTTATTGTTCCATCTATTTGAACATACCTGATATCTAGGTACTACTAATCTATCCATGTCACAAAGAGCCACTATTCACTCGATCGGATTACATGCATAAGAATACGGAAACAGCCTTTCGGCAGTTGATCCAACAATCCCTGTCTATCTTTTTCTCGTCAAGTCCTTCCTTGTTTTGGTTTCATGGCAAAGAGTATTAGTAGGTAGTTAATTGAAAACGGCTCCCTCCTTAAAGAGTCCAAGTTTTTATTATTATTTTAGGGCGATCGAGTTTCAAGGTATTGGGGTTGACATCATTATTAACCTGGTACCGGAAAACGAACGACCCTGATGATCGGCAGGTACTTGCTCCACTGCATAGTAAGTACTGAGTCGTTGAAGATTTGATTCTGACCCAAAAAACCAAGCATTTTTATTCTGAATAATGCAGGTTAATTGAGGAATATTGAGCAGTAAATTTCTCTGTTAAAGAATGTACGAATTCGACATTATCATCTGATAATAACTCAGCCTTTCCGTTCATTCATTCCCCTACCCTTATACCCGTGCAACAGTTCTGACCCCCATCCAAGCCACGCTGTAATTAAGAAATCAAGGCTGTGTTCCCCTTCTGCATCCAATCACAATGTCTTCAGCCACACAACACTCGTCGTCATCACCAAGTTCGGCTCTGCTAGCATCGCCACTTACAACATGATCAGCCAAAGCTCGGCCATGTCCATTCAATCAGAGTTACATGTTTTAAGGGTCAATACCATCTATCCTTGGCCAATCTACGTAATGCGTCTTGCGCAACCATTCTCCAGCTTGGTTGCTGGTGGAGTTGAGAAAACCACTTAAACCACTTTGCTTCCTTCCATCTATCTCAGCTCACTCATCTCATCTCATCTCACCTCATCTGATCTCAGCTCACTTTCCGCACTTATAACTTATCAAGGCTTTCCTTTTCCCCTCAACCTTATTCCCACTACTATTCCTACTTATTTCTTTGTACAAATACTCTCAAGTACTCAGGTAATCATGGGTGCTAAAGCCGGCACTGCTCTCAAGTTCCTTCAATGGTTCATTCGAGGCATCCAATTCGCCTGTGCGGCTCTCATTCTCGCCATTTACTCCTACTTCCTAGCAACCCTTCATAACCACAACTTCTCAATCAGCAACAAAATACGTGCGGTAGAGGGTATCTCTGGAATCGCCGTTCTTTACACCGCCGCCGCTCTGCTTCTTCTTTGCTGCCTTGCCGGTCGCACACTCTCATCTTTGCTGGCTATCGTCTTGGATATCGCCTTTATCGGTGCTTTCATCTACGTTGCTGTCGCCAACAAGGGTGGTGCCAGCAGCTGCACTGGATATCTTGACACCCCCTTTGGACGTGGACAGGCCGGCAATACCGCCCAGGGAAGTGATGGCTTCACTGCTCTACCCAGTTACCGTACCGCCTGCAAGCTCCAGTCTGCTTGTCTAGCCGTCGCCATTGTTGCTATTATCTTTTTCGTCTTGTCCATTCTCGTTGAAGTTGCACTTGCCCGCCACCATCGCAAGGAGAAGCGCTTTGGTCCTGGCCCTGCCAACGACTACACTTCTGGATACGGTGCCAAGGGTGGCTTCTTCAGCCGCATCTTCCGCCGCCGCAAGAACACTGCTGCTGGAAATGATGATGCTCTGCCAGAGCATGCACACCCTGACCAACTCGACACCTACCGCCAGAGCCATGCCACCGACCGCACGGCTGTTAACAACTTCCCTGATAACAGTAACACCTACAACAAGTACGACAACAACGGCCTTGGCTATCAGGATCCGGCCCACGGACGCCAGGACGGTTATGGCCAAGTTCACTATCCCGAGCCCCAGTATGGTGTCACTCAAACCCAACCACCCGTCCGTCAGGCTGAGAACCCTAACTACCGCTACGATGACGGTGTCTACGACCGCGCCTAAGCGCAAACCATAAAGTTGGAAAGTACAAGGACAAGAAATCAACCCAGAATGATACCCGGATGGATGCCCTTCAAAAAGCAATCGGTCACTTACGAGCACCCATGTTTACATAATACGATGAACGATAGAGCCTCACAAGCTCATTAATGATTAATTATATACATACACACAGTTCGATGTACGCGTTCGGTGATTATTGAAAAACCGTGATTTATGGAGCAAATTGAAACTCCATTCGCTGATTCTGGTATTGTCCTTTGTGTGATATTGATATATACAAATACCTCATTGATGTTCTCAACCAAGACTACCCACAGGAGAACCCCTTCATCCGTACAACAATCACCACGCTTCTCCGGGTTCCAATTCGCTCTCATCACCCACTCCATCTGTCCAGTTCAGTTCCAGCTTCTCTAGTTCCCTCGAGAAAAAGTCCTGCTCATCTCGCATGGCAGCTCGAATATCTGGCGCAATCTTGTCTGGATAACGTCGTATGTTGAGCCAATGGGTAAGACTGCGCAATGCCTGCTCCAGAGGAAGCGCTGCATCTACTTCCGCATCAACGTCACTTCCCGCAAGCCACTCATCCTTGAGATCTGGTCGGCAGTGGAGATAGATTGCCGTGATCACACGCATATTGCTTTGACGCCACTTACGGCCGCAATATGGGACTTGGTTCTTGAAAAGCTTGAGTGTGTAAAGCCGCAGCTCCGGCTGAGGTACCTTAAGGGACTTTCTCAGAATCGTCGACGACTTGTACTGGACAAGTAACAAGTTTCGGTGTGCCTTGTTTTTGCAAATCTTTTGCATTACTCGCAGGTAGTTGATGAGGGAGAAAAAGTTGCGGCGTGAGAAGTCTGTTATGGGCTCGGTTGGTTGCATATTGAGAGGGTAACCAAGTTCGTCAACTTCAGGCCTTGCAGAGGATGCTTGGTCATCGCTGTTAGAGTCCGCATCGTCGTCGTGCTGTGTGGGTAGCGATCGCCGTAACTTAATTGGCGGGGGCGCTGCTTCATCTTCGCTCTCTTCTATTTCCTCGTCATCTTCATCGTCTTGTGCCAAATCTGAAATGTTCTTATCTCGAGATTGCGACAACAGGTTGCAGAAATGAAAGAAGCTGGAAATGGTTAGCGAACGGCCATTGCTAAGGGGCACCTCCTTTACCTGTTTTCAACGCGATCCACCTTACTGTCTACTACCTGCTGGACGTCTTGATGGGCAAATAGTTTAAGTACGAGAGGGACATAGTTAGAGTCTAGTAGAAGTTGTGTCATGTACTCGAACTTTAAGACGTCTGATCAACATTAGTCACAAACCTAACCCGGCAGATCTGTATCAAACTTACGAGAAACCCGCAGCCACTTCAATAGCAATATAAGAATTCCAGTCATGGCCTTGGACGTAATTTCTCGCGTCCTTGCAGCATCAACCTCTTCCAGAGTTAATTCGGGTGTCGGAGCTTTTGGGAGATTTTGTCCTGGAATTTCCTGTTGTTGTCTGTTAGCTGCAGGGCCACCGTTCATCCCTGGGTTCCCTCTGCCCATTGCTGGAGGTGCTTGTTGAGGTTGCTGTGAAACGATTGCTGTCACGTTAAGAAGAATCGGCCGCAGCAGAACAATTACAAGTGATTGAAGATGGGGCAAAGCATCGCGCTGTAACATGTCAGTATCTCCCAGATACCCATATCTCATGCCTGATACTCACATAAAACCTTTCCACGGCAAACAGACGCTGCCTGTCCCGTTCAGACAAAAGCTCTGGCCGAGGGCCATAGTCTATTTCTGGTTTAGGGGCAACTGGGTTTTTGGCCTTCTCTTCTGCCCTAGTCTCTGCCTTGATCTCCTTTAGTATCTCCTGCTCCTCCAATGTGAGCTCGTCGAGATCAAGACCCTCGATGTCGTCGTCATCGTCGTGGTCACTGTTGTAGCCACGCTCGAACTTCAGGAACCGTTCACGCTCTTCCCAAAGCTGGCGGGTTGCCCGCGTCATCCTGACTCGCGTAGAGAACAGCTCTCCGGCCTCAAGGATGGAGGCAGGGATATCGCTTCCCTCCCATTTTCGACCAACGAGGGCATGCTGAATGCCTGCAGCTTCTTTACCACCAGCATAGTTGCTCGAGGCATCCAGGGGGGGGTACATAAAAGGAAAATTCTGGTTCGTTTGGTAGTTTTGTTTCTTACCTCCTTTACCACCCACCGCCGGCGAGGGGGGTGGGGAGGGGGCAGGAGTTGCAATATGTACCGGCTGATCAAGAATCGACGTTCCTCCATTATGAACTTGGGGCGGCGCAGGAATAATTCCATTCGCCCCGTTGTTTCGGGACACTTGGCTCGAGAAGGGGGGCAACAAAGAGGTATTATCTGCTTCGAGAGGAATGGCTGGGCGCGGGGGTACATAGGCTGGGTATTTTGATGTGATCTCTTGGCGGAAGACGTGATAGTCCAAAGGTGAGGCAGTAATGGTATTTTTATCGGCTGCCTTTTCACCCATTTCGTTGGTTGCCTTTTTGATGGCTTCGAGCTCCTCTGTCCCGCCAAAAACTAGCAAGATCGACTTCCAAAACAGTAAAAGTATCTAAGACAGAATAAGCGCAGTCCTACCCAATAGGGGATTACAACTCACCTGAGTCTGCGGCATGGCGTTTTGTTCATCCCATCGTAGCTTCGATGTTGCTGTGAACATATAGTCGACCAATGAGGGGTTAAGTTCCACTATTTGTATCAGCTACCATCAATATAAATCTGAGAACAAACTCACAAAGTTTTCCGTACGTAGAAGCCATGTCTTCCGGATCATTAAGGGTCTCCTGTATAGCAATGTACATAATAGTCATGAGACTCATCAACTCATCCTGGGCTTCTTGGGCGCTATTATGCTGTCCCAGAGGCTCCCCTGACCTGCGATTGACCGTCAGCTCTGAATCCCATATGACGGCATGCTTATCTGCTCACTTACCACTGTAATTCGAAATTGTTCCGGAGAGCTTCCCATATGACGGGCAGGCCATCCAAGGATGTGATGCACTCCACCCCGGCCTTGATTGCTTGTAATTGCGAAATACTGGCTACAGACCGGCTATCCCCAGGCGTCGCATTTGGCATAGCGGTATCATTCCAGCGCCCCAACACAAGGTATACCAGTTTTCCAATCGAAGCTGATCGTAGCGCAGCATCGTTGGACTGCACGCCTGCAATGGCCGTCTGGACAAACCGTGTCCGGGTGTCGTTGTCTGCATCGTCCCACGAGTCTTGGGATCTCGCTTCGTGCTGCCAGTGCCACTTGAACGCTCCCTGCGCAGCGTTGAGACGTGTCCACTGTGTCAACTGATAGTTGAACCATTCATCAATCTCTTCGGCGTGGGGGCCTATATCGGTGTACTCAAAATCGTAGGCAACGGGCTCAGCACGATTAAACTCAGCCACAATATGGCGCAGCTGTTGCAGAGACAGTGAGTCGGTCGCAGGCGGCTGGTCGTTCGAGGTAGGAGGCGCCATTGGGGCGGCTGGGGGGACGCCTTGCAAAATGTTGCGCTGGAGAGGAGGTCGTGATGCTGTTGGCGGCGCAGGAACGGGTGGGAGGTCCGGTTGTTCAGCCTCGCCGGCGAGGTCAGCAATCTCACCAGTATCGGCGACATCTTCTATAGGCGCATCGGGTTGGGCGTCATCTTGGGGGGGCCCTGAAGGCCAAATGTTGCTCATGGTGTCTTCCTGGTGTGGTCGTGAGGTTGATCTAAATAATGCCCCGCCAAAGTGATATTGGGTTTCGTTTCGGCGATCAAGTCATCGTCGTGGAAAAAGAATTGCTGCTCTTGATGGTATGCTGGGTGCCAGAAAAACGAGAGTGTCTATTTCTACTGTAGCTGCGAAGAAAAAACCCCGAAATAATGAATTATTTGTGAACGTGGAGTGAGCGCAGACGTGGCCTGGCCTAGATGGTTTATTTACAGAGTGGTAGGTACTATTCCAAGGTGGAAGGTACAGCTCGAGCAGCCTTGGGGATTTCCATGGGGCCGTCGTGCCCACTCAATTTCATAGGTTGTTCATTGGTGGGCATAAGGCAGGTACGGATACTGACCAGAACAAATAAGGGTCCCTCCACTTCGACTTTCACTTTCGACTTGTTGCAATTGCCTTTTGCTAGTTTCATGTGTCTCAAGCCTCCTTTCAAAATGTTTACTTATTTAGAAGGAGAACACAAAGTGAAATCAATGTTAGTATTCATTTGACCCAGCTTTTCTTTGCCCTTTGAAATTGGTATCTTTGTAATAATATGTAGTAGGAAGAGATAATTTAGGTACCTTATAGAGTAATACCTGCTTAGATTACTTGGAGCCTGCTGAATCTCCTTCAGAATCGTCACTCTGCCCATCTTCTTCGCCTTTGGACGCTTGCTTCTGTCCTTTTGCCTTTGCCCTCTTCCTGAGCTTCTTCAGTCTGTTCATCCTTTTCTTCTTGTCCTTTATCTGCTCCTCCTTGTCTGCCATCTTCTTCGCCTCGGCTGCCTCCCTCTCTTCTCTTTCCTTTGCCCGTTTTCTTAATGATATACGTTGCTTCTTTCCTGGCTTTCGTTTTCCTCTAGTCTCGTCTCCTTCCACCTTTCCATCTGGGCTGGCTTTTCGAGTAACAGTGAGTTTTGTGACCTTCCAGGGAAGCTCAAGGCCCCAGGCTCTGTTGTGTGATCTTGCTAGTACTTCGTCGCCGCTGATAGATGCCATGACATATTCTTGTTTTCGTTTTGCTGGTATGTCTGTCACCATGTAGTACGATAGTGGCCGGCCTCTGACAAAAACACCAGTGCCTGTTGGCCCAGTGTCCTCTTCCAACACAACTTTTTGTGTCGCTGGGGCTTTGCTAAAAAGTCGAAAGACAAACTCCTCCTCGTGGTCTTCCTCTGGTCCCTCATTATGATCCACGTCCATTTTATCGTCTTCCGCGCTCTCGGTGTTCCCTGGGTTTGAATCGTTCGCGGAGTTGGAAGAGACCAGTCCGATGTCGATATCCATGCCCAGTGATTTCACCATCTGAGCATGCAGCTTTGCACGCAACTCGGCGTCCTGGAATCCATCATCACTGCCATCATCGGATACATTCAAATCCTCTCTGCGAACCCTGCCAACCTAGTCAGTATTTCAAGTTTCATCGTAATATGGAGCCATTACCTCTTGGCTTGAGGAACATCAAACATGATGATTTTCCCGATCAGAAAGCACTGCGATATCTGAAAATCAGCCGAAATGAGGTGTGCGTTATGAGCGTGTTCTTCGCAATAACTACAGGTGAAGGTCAAGCAGCTACCCTCCAGTGCCAAAGCTATACTTTCAATAAAGAAGGATGCAAGATGAAATGACAAACTCTGTGAGCTGATTGAAGCGAATGCCACGCTTCTGAGCTGCAAAGTCAACCTTACCAAATTTCCATTCATGGTTTCTTATCTTATCGCTCCGCATAAGCCACCAGAATAAAAATGTCCCACTTTCCTCTGTCAGGTTAGTGTCGCCAAAAGCTGTGCATATTGGAGTTAATTAGTAGCCCGAGCTAGCCCGAGGTACT
The DNA here is from genome assembly GCA_013618295.1 of Fusarium armeniacum. Classification (NCBI taxonomy): domain Eukaryota; kingdom Fungi; phylum Ascomycota; class Sordariomycetes; order Hypocreales; family Nectriaceae; genus Fusarium; species Fusarium armeniacum. Next base: position 172,263 of record JABFER010000154.1, on the reverse strand, counting down.
GTAGATTAAAGCTTCCACTAATAATACAAGTTGCTACTGTGCTACTGTCGATAGATTGGACTATTTATCAGATGCCCAGACACTACGGTCTGGTCACAACGGTAAGAAATGAACTTTAGTAAGTGTCGTTTGTAGAAATTCACCGGCGTCTTTGGGATCCAACAACAAACCAAGAAAGAATAAAAGCCTATGCCAGGGCACCTAGTAGACTAGACAGTCACCTGGGCTTTTGCGATCCTTCCTTCGGCATTAGTCCAAGCATTACCTTCAGCTGAATCTGCCAACCAATCAGACTCATTCCCGCCCTTGCAGAACAACTATCAACGACGCCATCTCCTACGATAGCCCTGCTTCGAGTAGTGGCCACTGTCAGATCATCAACTTGGCTCTCAGTACGAGAAAGAAGGGGCATGGCCCGAGCAACGATGAGATAGGAAATTTGACTTCCCTCCAGTCGATGGTGTGACAAAGCTGTTACCTCGGGTTTTTACTACTGCCATTGAGTGAGTATAAACGACATCAATGCCCCAGACGAGAAACGGTGATCGTCGTGCAAGACTTCTACTCCAGTATAAGACAGCTTCGCTAGACCCTGGCGCGACGTCGAGAGGGACTATTGGTCTCATCGCAATTTCAGCCTGCATACGAATTTCCTAACATGGCTTGAACTAACCGTCGATGACAGCCTTACTATATGTATATATATATATATATATATATATCCGCCTACATACCTACATACTTACTGACCGAGTTGGGTGGGAACTGACTCTACTATCCTGTTAGTTCCTCCTTCTTTTATGATCTTTTCACTAGCTTATGCACGACAGCATCAACTTCAAACATCTATTAAATCATTCACGCTGGAAAGGATGTCTTGTTTCATCGCAGTTCAATTCTCTGCAGATTACTTCATCAATACATAAGGGAATCTGATCTCAGCAGCAACATTCCTGCTGACGTGCCGCCTGACAAAACATCTCCGCCATAAGACGGGAAAGGGTATAACCCGCGGATTTGTACCCAGAATGAAGAAAGAATAAGGAAAAAAGAAAATCGGGGAACGAGATACGCCCTTGTTTCGCCTAAACCATCCTTAAGCCCAGCCATGCAACAGCGTCAGCCTGGAATCATTGCCGAACTAACAGCTCTGCTTGATGAGACATCGACTCATCCTATTCCCATCATTCCACAGCGTCATTAGCCTCTAGTCGTCCGTTATCCGGTCTCGTGTATCAACTCTTTTTCACCTTCGGTCCGGCCTTTTCACCCTCAATTAATTTGTCATCCTCCTCGTCGCTCCATCTACTTCAAGGTATCCAGTGTTTCAAAATCAGTGCAAGCCGCCCAATTCAGATTGCCAACACCATCCGTCATAAAAATAGAAAAGAAAAAAGAAAAAAGAAAAAAAAACTCCGGTAGGTATTTTTACAAGCTCGCTAACGAACAGACCAGTCAATGGTCTTCATGCTCATCGCAAAGCCAACACCTTTTGATGCCGACTTTTAATATATCGTCGAGTACGAGCTTCAAAAAAAAGACATGCAGAAGCCTAATTGCCATTCCAAGAATATTGATGCATGGTATCGAAAGAGCCTCTTGTGGTTCCATTATAGACTGATGTGGCGTGTGGTTGGCTCGGCTCTGTCTTCGTGGGCGACGTTCCGGTCGTTGTATTCTTATACTCGTCTTGGGGGAAGGGGTATGGTCGAGTTTCGTTGTTGGCATATGCCAAGTTTGTGTTGTGCTCTCCGGCTGCCGATGTCCAGGTATGTGGAGGCGCATAGTAGTCCCTTGAAGGCACCGAGGGTGGCCCAGATGTCTCCGGGTGGTAGCTTGACTGAGCAACCTCGCTGGGACTTGGGTGCACGGGAGCATAAGGAGTGTATCGGTATTCTGGAGATGGTTCGTTGTTCGCTACAGAGCCTGAACTCCTTATCGAAGGATGACTCATATGCCGGGGGCTTTTCAAGGGCCGCGGATTATCGACATAACGGGGGATATTCATCGCCTGCTCATGGCCTCCAAGCGGAGTTGTCTGTATAGATAATTGCGGAGGGGCAGTCGTCGTCTGCATATAGGTGTACTGGGACCGAACCGGTGGATGTTCCGAATCGTTGGTTACCATGGAAAGGGGCGCAGGAGGCTCCATTGATGATTGAATGGGCATCCCTTGCGACTCGGCAGGGAAACTGGGAGTGCCTGTCAAGGGCCCCATTGTTGCTGCTGGGTAGTTCTCAGCACCAGATGTCGGGACATGCCCTATTGGCACCTGAGCGGGAGGAGTCCCCCAGGTTGGATAGGAGCTATCATCTCAGTCAGAAAGGTTCACCACAAGAAAAGATCAATCCAGGTTCGGGAAGTGGTGGGACAAATTTGCGTCTTTCCACATCGCCATGGATCGATTCATTCGGCAAACTCACTTTGATCGTATTGGTCCCAATTGGGTACCGGGGATTTTGGGCGCATTAAAGGTAAAGGCCGTCCGTGGGAGCTGCGCATCAGCGCCTCTTGGCTTTGTTTCCTGGTGCTTTGCACTCAAGGGTCCGGCCACAACACCCAAGCCCGTCTCCACAAGGGCTTGTCCACGGGAACCAGCACTCGATCCAAGTAAAGGGATCTCTTTGCGGGCCTGGAAGTTACGGGGACTTCGACCTCGTACGACAATAGGCGCAGTTGTCGACTCTGTAAGAACAGTCTTGTTACCGTTGGCCAGTGTTCCTACTACCTTTAGGTGAAGCACGAAATGCTGCTGGAGTTCCTTTCGGCGGCCATTGTTTGCGGTTGCACTACAATTATATCAGCAGGTTCAAGAAGCCAGTCGACCGAGACACTTACATCCTAAACTGCAGTCGACGCCATCCAATTGGGTAAACAGCATACTCGCCATCGGATTCTGACCCGTCATCTTGGAAAGGAATCAAGGGGAGAGATTGTGGCTCCTGGTCGGGGCTCTGGCTTGTTTCTGGGGAGTTTGGTGGAGGGGTCTTCCACGGAATGACGATCAATCGAACCGGATTGCCATCAACCGACTCAATCGCAGAGATGGTAACCTCCATATTGCTGACTGCAACCGTCTCGCCTGATTCAGTGATGACAGAAAGTTGCCCGCGTGGGGTGACGAGAGTACCGCTGATCTGGAAGAGATTCCTTCGGTAGCAAGTTAACTCAGGCTGTCGGAGTGAGCCATCTGATGTGTTTGCAGACATCTCCGAGAGGAAGAACATTCCATGGAGCTGGGCTGATAGTTCGAGTTGCTGCATGCGACCTTGCGAATCGACAATTGTGTGTTTGTCCTGCGTTCTCTTAAAGGCCAGTAATTTGTGTTCGTGGCTAGCCGACATCTTGGAGTTGTCGTCGCGAAGATCCTGGACTATTTCCTGGTAGGCAGGTGGCTCTGCCTCAGAAAAAGATCTCTTCAAGGTTGGGTAGCCGTGGTGGGAAACCATTTCTGGATGAGCAGGTCTGTCGTATGCTTCTTGGTCATCCTGGGGGTACCGGCTGTACGAGTAAGAAGGCTGTTCCATTTCGTTATGATTACTGCTGGTTCGTCCCGGAAGAGGCGATGAGGTCGACGGCATAGGATCCGCCACTCGCCCCGGCATGTGTACTGAGCCTCCGTAACTCGACCACAGGCTCGATTGTCCTGGGTGTCCTCTTAAGTCTGCCATAGTGGCCGGGTATGCCGCTGCGGTTGTCATGAGAGCATAACCTGTCCAAATTCTTGTCTACTCAACCAGATCGAGCTGTCTGGTTTGACCCGTCACTAGTAACGTGGTCCTGGGAACATAAACCTCGAAACAGACCAAGCCAAGTAGCAAGAGTATCGAGACAAAGAACCACACAAGAGATGTTTGGCGCAAGTTGAGGTGGGAGCGAAGGGAAAACACGATGCGATACCCAAGGCACAGGGGGAGTGATATTCGAAGTCGAAGGTGCAAGTGTGTACTTGTATATGGAAATGGATGGCGGCCAGAGGAACGGCAGATGATGGAGGGGAGTGTTTAGTCCAACACCCGGCACTGTCTCCAGGGTGGAGACCAGGTCTGACGGGGGGATGTTTCGAGGTCCAGGCACAGGGACTTGGGTCAGTGCTGTTAACAAGACCTGGCTTGTATCGACTCCGGAGAGAGTTCTGATCAGGAGCTCGCTCAGGAAGGACCGGTCATGAATGCCAGTGGACTAGGAGACCACTTCAGCGCATGCGGCCGTTCTTGGAAGGAGGACGGGAGTGGAGGGGCGGATCTGAGAAACAAATACAGCCTGTTATAATATTGAAGGCTGATTTTGTGCAAATGCTTCAACAACACTGGGTGTGCCCAGACTTCTTCATTCAGAGCGATAGTCCGTGGCACAATATAATAGCGATAAATAAGGCTTGGCCACAAAGAACGTGCGTAAGTAGTTAAAGACGAGCTTCGTTCAACGCTATTTCGGGGATAGAGGCAAGCCTGATAGCGTACATCGTACATACATGTATCGATGGACCGTACAATGAAACTAAGACGAAGCTATGCTATGCCCCAAGCGCTGTTTGATATGGATAGGGTTCAAGGGAACCGCAAACTGCCGGGTACTGGCAGCTTAGCAGAAGTCGAATACATTGCCAGCGGGCTTTGGGAGAAAGAGAACCAGGGCCTTGACGCGAGGGTAAGAGAAGACATCCCAGACACGCCCCAGCACGTAGTCCCTTGCCATGCCATCCCCTCGTCAGCGTCTACCGAGGGGTTCGAGAATATCCCTGCTAAACAAGCCAGCCATAAGAGAAGCTATGTACTGTTGACAAGTCATGACGCTAAAGTATGGATAAGAACATGGCATGTGCAGTGCCAGTCCCACGTACTAGCTACCCCATCCCTGCCGGTTGGGATGAGATAGACAGAAACTGACGAGGAAATGGGTCGAGCGGGGACACGGGGACTATCTCTGAGGGCCCGGCAGCCCCCTCCCTCCTCAATCAAGCTGGCCTAATGATGGCCAATCCTGAGCCCTGATGTCTGACCGGGGCATGTTGATTCTGAGAGAAGAATCCTCCGTGTGGTGAAGGTTGCCGGCCCGCAAATTTCTAGAAAACCGTTGGACAGTGTTGACAATGGGGCAAGTTACAAAAGCAGGGAGGTAAGGAAACAGAGGAAAACTCAGGTTTGAAGAGTTTTGCTACTGACCAGGGTTTGTTCGCCTGCCTATGTAAAAGAGACATTCACCTATAAGTACCGCAATCACGTTGTGATTATGATATGTTGCGACTTGACAAGTGCCATTGGCCCTGATAGAGCATTAACACAGGGCAATATCAGGCAAAAGTGACAGAGATGCCTGCAATCCATCCATCATCTATCCGGTGAACAGTGAGTGGTATGGAGGCCCGGCCACAAGCCGGAGCAGGTATGAATTCGAGCATGATCCGTTTTGGGATCGACTCGGGAGATGAAAGAATGGAGTACCTTCTTGGTCTGGCAGAAGAGACAGCTTAGCTTATGCTTACTCAAACCTTTTTAGCGGAGGCTGACGGAGAAGGTGGAGTGAACGGCGCGGCCCCGGCACAGTCATTGAGCTCTCTATTCGCAGTAGTGTCAGTAATTAGCAGGGGCGGGCGCGCGCTACTTGCATTTCGTGGCATTGGGAAAAACAGCAACATAATTACTGTATGCACGCACGTACGTACAGTACATACATACATACAGTATCGACAGCCCTGCAGTAATGACAGCAGCGACCTGGAGAAGATAGCGCGAACCACAGGCCCATAGTCTAGTCCATTTAGTGGTCTGTGTCCTGGAGCGTATGTATGTATAGTACTGTACTAGGTAGACCGTCTGGGGCGAGGCGGCCAACATCTGGCTTGGATATGCTTGCGCCGCATAATGGAATTGAATTTGGCCGAATGTGCGGAGAAGCTTGCTCCAGTATTTAAACCTGGTGTTTGAATGAGATTCAGGATTGTAGCTGGCATACGGCTAGTGGGCGGTTGTTCCAGGCTGAGAACAAGATTGTGGCTACGTATGTTGAGCCATGTGGCTTTAGGTCGGTCGGGCTGTCTAACTATCCCATCTCCCTGGATTTCGAGATCCTTGTTGGTAAGACAGAGAAAACGTGTGTGCTGTAGATGACGATATTGACCACAACGGATATGACGACAATGGCCTGTAGAGCATCATAGAGAGCCATATGAAGAAGGCCTTTCAGTCACTGTCACGACTCAGCAATTTCCACCCACGTTCAGTAGTTAAGTTTCTTTTGGCTCATCTCGTGGAGACATACGAGGAAAAGAATGTGCATGGTTCAAAATGGACACCCATTTGGAGATGGCTTCAAAGACGCGCCGTTGCATCAATGTCTCGCGTTGTCGTTGGCTGGTTTGTTGGTGGAGAAAGGGACACTGGGATGAACAAGGGCCAGGTATGTAATGGGAAAGATGAGACAAGGGAAAAGGAAAAGGGCATGCTGGCCTGGCTGGGTGGGGTCAATCTATGGCTCTTGCTCTATGCTCTGGACGAAGCAAGGAGACGTGCGAGGGGAAGGCAAGACCAGGGTATGCACCACTAATAAGCAAGTTTGATGCACTAGAGACGCAAACCGCCAGAAGCGAGCCTAGAAAAGACAAGAGCGGACGGGGCCGTGCTCTTTCCCAACGGCCGTCCTCAACGGCTATCCCTACAGTACGAGCACAGTAAGGGTCTCTATCTCAGACACTGGCTGACTGGCCATACCATCTGCCTGCCTACCTCTTTTCCAACTCACATCGCTCGATCAGCGGGCTACGTACCCTGTCTGGGCCTGCAGACTTCCACTGCAAGTACTGTATTTACCTTCAAGTTCTTCTGGTGCAGCACGTCTACCTCCTCCAAGTTTCGTATGCATGCATGTATGCATGCATACACACAAGAGCATAATACAGAAACCGAGTCAGTTACGGGTGTGGCATCCTCATCGCGTGTTATTGTCGTCACGATGCCACCAGGGGCGGCTACGACACCCATGAGCTTTGTTTTCGATGAGATACACAATATACGGAGTACAGACACATAATAGTACTATAATACAGGTCCAATATAGACAGCGGAGCATACCTTTCAAACGTCTAGGCCGTGCCGAAGCGAACAACTCAAATCATTCGTCCATCCCAGGCTATCCATGGATTGTTATCATGGGAGCCAGACGTACCTTCGCCTTAGTTTTTACAAGAGTCTCTTCTGGTGTCCGACTACGGAAGAGAAGACGAGACAGACCGATTCCTACAGGTACAAGCATCTAGACTATGGTCCAGGATTCAAAATCATGGATAGAACAAGGGCCACTTGTTTGCCAATTGGGGTTCGCTTCGATGTTGATTTGGGAGCCCTTCAACACGACAAGGATAAACATATCCATAGCTAAGACATAATAGAGCACGTCCACTGCACGTCCACATCGACAACGTCTAAATCCGCACAGACTGGAGCGCATCCGCATTTGTTGCTCTGGCGTGCAGCTCGTCACTCTCACATGCCTTGTGGAGGATTGCTTCCCGTACTCGATCGGAGATAGAAATGGACGGTCACCTCTTTTGCTTATTCGCTCAGCGCCTGGATTCATTCGACTAGTCTGGCATGTCCAACCTCGACAATGACCACTGCGTACACAATATTGAAGGTTACTGTAACAAGGCTGCCAAGCTTGCGCCCTGTCCGGATACATACATAGCAATAGTAGCACCCCAAACCCAGCTTGAACAGGGCAACGGCTTTCACCGGTGAACTGTTCCTCCTGAGACACACGCCCAGACGCCATCTCAACGGTAGCTGCTCGTCTCCAAGTACCCTGTCCTGTCGCCAGTCAGTCGATGTAACCATCCTAGACGGCCACGGCGATTTTTAAGATCTGGCAGCCCATTGCATCTGTCGGCTTGAGAGCACGTTGAGCGGGTGGCACATGGCTCCATCCGGAGTGTTTATCTTTCAAGACACCTGTTCATTCCTCAAGTTGTGGTTTACGCCAAAAACTTCCTGTGATGGCCAAAGGCTTGCTGAAATGACCGTTCCTAGATTGTTAGATGACAGAACAATCGCTTGAACTAATATACAAACATGCTCTGGACAAGCGGCGTTTCCGGATTCAAGCAATTTCGATAATCAAGCCATGGCAAATAATGACCTCTACGCGAAATGTAAGGCCATATGCAGGATCTTCGAACAAAGGGGCCAGTACTACGAATTGGAAGACTATTATGGCAATGTGGAGTAGACTCTGCCCGAAATTGTGTTTCGCACATCCTGGATCTTAACAGACGGGTATTAAGATACTATCAGCATGCTTTAGCAGAAGTCGAATTGTCAAGCGATCCATCAATCGCTTGATTGGCCACTTAACAGGGTCGCTAAAACGGTGCTGCATGTGCATGCGTCAAGATGCAGTAAAGTACATCGACTGCATCCATGCGCCAACGCCAGAATCATCATCTGGGTACCCGCCCATAGTTTGTGTCACGACGCCAAAGTTGACGACTTTTCCGCATATCGTTGTTCCCCCCGAAATATCGCGCAAGAGAAGCAAAAGGAACAGCATTGCCAGAATGTTTGTTAGACGTGGCCATTATGGGACGGAACAGACGGACGCTGGTGACGGATTCCTCGAAACGCATCGTAAGCGCACACGTTGCAGCGCGCCAGCAGATCGCGGCAGTTGAACACCCACAGCGTCATGAGCTCAGAGAGCTGAGTCGATTGGCTTCCCCTGCTGGTATTCGGTTTTAGCGTTGTCCACGATGGCTGCCGATGGGTCCCGCCCCCTGCTGTCTCAAAGACGAAGGTCCACATCTCTCCGGGTTTAGGGGTCAAGGAAGCAATTGGCGTGGCTTGGGCCCTGGTTCTCCGGTCGGTAGTCCCTTTTGGGATATTGATCGTCTTGCAGCGACCTGACTGGGCGACACTTGGCTCACTTTGGGTAATAACTCAATATTCCTTGACCTAGTTGCGTTGTTGAATTGTACGGATACATACAAACGCCGATCAAAAACCGGCTCTTGATCACGTTTGTTTGAATACGGAAAGCCATTCATCTCGGAACCATGTAATCGATGCACATCGACCGATGGAGCTTCATGCCCCTGAATCGACCGAATTGTACGAGTCAATGCGCATGAAGTTGACAAAAGTCGGCGAGATGAGTTTGTTATACGGAGAACTGTTGTTCTGAGTTCAGCCTTGTCCCCGGGAACAGCTGGTCGTTTCTTGCCAATCCTTGACTTACACGGATTCCCAGTCAAGTCACGATTTCTCATTTCCGAATATGGTCCGAACAATAGAATTGCAGTAAGTATGGTCATTTGGGCCATATTAATTAGTTTACGCTCAGATTGACTACATGGACTCGAAGCTTGCCACTGGCGTAAGACCTGGCGGCAAAGAACTAGGTTCTTTTTCTTAAACAACAAACCAGGATCCGAATATCTGAAGGAACAAGAAACAATGAGGCAATGAAACGAAACATTATGTGCATAGAAAGGTAAGGTTGGTAGTCACCCCAGCTACCGATCGTCACCTCTGTTGACCCAACAAGACTAGACTCCCACACCCTTGAACAATCAAGCCTGCGACTCTAACTACCTACAGTACCGTACTTCCTTATTATCGGGCTTCTCAAGTAATACTTACGAGCTGTTCAATTACCTATGCGGACGTTCGTGGGGCGGGTACGCCCAGGCCTTATCAACATCAGGCCATTTAGACCAGACGCTTGGATCAAAACGTTGCTTCTACTGATACAAACGCACGCTAGTTTATCATCATTTCCCTTTACTATGTATGTACATCGGATTTGGAGAGAAAGGGATCCCCGCCGCCCGCCACTGCGCCTGGCCCACAAACTTGCCAACTGTTTGTGCCATAAAGCTATTTGCGGTTTGGAGCGTAATACGTCTAAATACGAAAACATTTTAGAGGGGATACATTCCTTCCTTGGTTCGTATACCGGGCGTACCTGCATCGGTCACTCTACCTACTCGGCACGTTAACGTGGTATCGTGAACTCAGCCCTACCGTTCTTAGGTCAAGGCACATCTGTTTCATGGTGCAGTTGCGGCTCCTTACTTGCAAGATCCGGTAGCATTGAAGCAGTGTGCCGTGGATGATCAACGCGACGTGTTCAGTAAGCATAAGAAATTCCCCGGCAGCCAGTCCAAGGCCATGAACTGATCTCAGTTGAGCATACGCCGGTTCGCTGCAGCAATAGTCAGTCAGTCATCCATCCAGCTGGGCGAGAAACTAAGGGCGTGGGCGAGAGCGCCCACACAAGGCGTTTAATTGCGTTGTGACAAGGACACAGAGTGGCATCCGTGCATGCCGCATACGTCTTGAAAGGGTTCGACCCTACACTACAGACAACAAGAACAAGGGTATGGAAAACTATGGGCTACGTACTAAGCCAGCCTGTCCTGGCAACCCTGGTTACATACTATTAGTTAGATGCAACTTTCCTCTCACATTCAGGCTCCACCACATCAATCATCCAGGGACAATGCTCCTCAGGGAATAGATGAGGATCAGCTCTTCCCCAGAACCAGAACCCAGGAGCGAGATTGCTGGATATTGCGTTTTCCATTGATTTCTTATAGCAGTTATTTCCTAAGCAAAACTAGGAAATATGAAACATTATCTGCTTGTCTTGAGATGGTTTGCTTGGTCGGAACCGAAATACCCGTCCAGAGCAACCTTAATAGTAGCGCCCGCGTTCTGCAACTGTCGGCCCAGACCAGTCACCACACCAATGGTGAAGGCTCTCACTGCTGGCTAGATATTATAGTGCCCGTGTGTATGCATACTCGGGAGCGTGCGCGTGCTCATGCAATGCGAGGCGGCGAGATGGTAATGGCCAGGGCACCACCTACAATCTCCAGTACTTGGATCCCTGCTGGGTCATAAAGTTTCGATACAGTGAGCTCAACTCAGCATCAGCGGCATTTCTAACACTATACGTTCCTAGAGTCTCAATTCAAAGGACACTGTTTAGCAAGGTATCCGATGACTTTCCTTCAAGCATCAACCACCGGCCCTACGTCTGATACTCGTAACTGTATCCCTGCACCCATCTTGCCTATCAACACAATGGGGCCTGGTGCGATACCACGTGAACAGCCATCACCAGAGCACACTTGTGCCTTGCGCTCGCGTTATGTGCAGGACCTTATGTCGTTCGGAGCAGTGCACGCGTGAGATGGTGTGGTTCTGTGTGGCATCAAGCATCAAGCCAATAAGTTAACGTTGCTAGCCATGATGCCTTTATTCCGATCCAATGTCTACTTTTCGGGCATGGTCAAGTTCTGTGCTCTGACCTCTGGGGTCCAGGCGTGCAGCTCTGCCTCACCTTTCTTCTTCTTCTTCTTCCCTTTTGCTAGCATCGTAGTCCGAGTTAGCTGCGTTTACCTTGACTACTTATCTCATTGTATCTTGAAAAGAAAAGACCAGCAAGGTCTACATATCGACATACTATGTACATAGTATGGTAGACCTTGAGGCCACGCTGCCTGCACGTAGGCCCGTATCTTCAAGGGTTAGTTACAGTGTCGATCGGCCAGCCAGCATAAGAGAATACGGTATGAGCAAAGTCATACATTGGTCAGCATGTGCCGTTCAACGGAGTGAGTATGGATCAACAAAAGACTTGGAACAAAACAAGTCAGGACGGGGATGCCACTTCCAGGCTGGCTAGGATCAGGGTCTTCTGCCGAGTGATAATCCCGACTGGCGGTCTACTATGTACTCAACATTAGTTGCTTCTCCATTTCCATAGAGGTGGAGGAACCGACGCCTACAACCGTTAATTGATAAAGAAGGCCCATTGTTCTCTTTTGATAACCGGAGCATTTTTCACAAGTCTAAATGGGCTCATCTAATTAGGCATACTAGATACACGGTCATGTCCGCCCAAGTAGTGCAACAGATGGCCAAGTCGGGACAGATTGGAGCATGTAACCTCAATCGCCCATCCAACATTTCTACAAACGGGTGTCATTTACCGTAGCGGGGTCTAGCTCTGATGCCGAAGATTCCTTTATGCTGGGCACTGACAGAATCATTGACGGATGGTACAGGTTCAGCTAATGTGCCGACTCAGGAGAACGTAGTTCTCGTGACGAGACGGCCTAGACAGGAAAACAGGTTGCCATCGCAGAAGCTGGTTGACATCATCCGGGGATCTTGGTGTGCATGGCAGATCATGCATGTATTCGCTACACATGAACAGGCTATCTATTAGGAAACAGTCTTGAGTATCTACAGCGGAGCCGCACAATGCCGTCTTGTGATCGTGAGACCATCCAAATGCTGTTGTCATCGAATAATCCAATTACCATCCTCGTCATCTGAGTCGCCTTCAACTAGATCCTCCTCGTCATTGAGGGCCATCTGTACGAACCGACGAACCCATGCCTCCTGTGCTGGATCAAGGCCAGCTTGATTGTTGTCATTCTGGCCGTTTGCCTGCTGCTGTTGAAGTTGATGTTGGTGTTGTCGCTGGTTTGCTCGCTGACGATTGGCAGCTCCTCCGCCACGAGGTCCTCCGCCTCCTCTTCCAACTGCCGCTCCTCCGCCTCCTCTCCCAGCCCCTCCTGCACCGCGACCTCGACCCACTGCGCCTCGAGGTGGGCCATGATGCCCTCGGCCAGCTGGATGCTGTGGTGCGTCGGGAGCAGCTGGAGGAATAGCCCTACGGGCGTCTCGAGCTTGATTATCGACAAGTCGAATCACGAGAGGCCCTTCACGGGCAATTTCTATGCCTTGGCCTTGGCCTTGACCGCCAAGCTGTCTGTTATTGTCACGAACGTCAACCTCCTCCTCCTCACCATCACTATCGTCGGACTCGATGACTTCTGGCAGAAGTTCAATCTCATTTAGTGCTGGTGGAGGATCTGCTCCTGGACCACGGCCGCCAATGAACCCCAAGCCGACATCGTCGCCGTCGCCACCTTCAAGCTCCCATAGCCGCATATAGCAGGAAGTAACTTTCCCGTCAGCCAACTGATTGTAATGTTGGTAAGGATTTACGGGATCAAGCCACGACGAGCATAGATAGCAGAAGTGAGTGTCGCATCGTGAGCAAATCATGTGGTTGCAGCCGTGTGTCTTTTGCGCCGGGGCATTGCATGTTGGGCATGGACTCGTGTGAAGTTGGAGATATTCGAGTGAAGCCTTTTCCTCTTCGCTGACTTCCTCTTTATCACGCCGTGGTGCGCAGCGAACAAACTCTCCGTGCCACGACTGGTAACACTGGCCACAGAAGGCGAAGCCGCAATCTTCGCAGATGGCCAGGAGATCAGCCCTGTTAAACCGGTCCTTGTTTTTCTTCTTCTTTGTCCTGGTATCAGAATCTCCTGCTGCTTTCTCTTCCTCCTCTTTACCTGATTCAGCATCGGAAGTCTCGGCAAAGTCCAAGCCTTCCGGCTTCTTGTGGCGTTTTGACCGGGCTGCTCCGTTACACCACTGCCGCGGGCAATATATTGTGTTCTTGTCAGACTCAAGCTCTGTCTTGTACTTGAGCGTAACGTAGCGTTTAACCATTTCCTCGGAGAGACCAATCTGTAGAAGCTCGCTAGGGCTGACAGCAACTTTGCTCTTCTTTGCTTGTTTAGCCAGTGCCCGTTCCTTTGCGCAATTGGGACTCAAACATCGGACAGTAGACAAGTTGCCCTCGTTGATTGCATCATTGTAGAAGTCCTGCAAACACTGTATGCAAAATATATGGCCACAGTCCAGCATCTTGTGACATTTGGTACCCTTTTTGGGATCTATGTATTGTCAGCAGGACCCTATGAGCGGTTTGTGAATAGTACATACCGAGACAGACACCACACTCAAATGTCTCCTTTTCAAATGCTGCCTTTTTGGCTTTTATATCGTGATCTAACACAGCGAGTTTATGCTCGGGATCGACCTGAAGGGTTCCCTCAGGACTGATAGTTCCAAAGACGTCTTCGGCAGCATGTTGGATGTGATCGATGTAAGTGAACGCAACCATATCACGACCGATCTCATCCCATAAACGCGGTCCATCGTCTTGAAGTCTCTTAATTGTTTCCTCGGTTAACCATTGCGGTGTTGTAGATACCTGAACCTCTGGTGCTACATCTACAGGGTAGCCCTCTGGCAAACGGACTCTCAAGCGTAGGGACGGGAGGTACGAAACCTCGAGCGAGTCAACTTCAGGTTGCGTATTCTCGGCAGCTTGAGTAGGTGTTGTAATTCCAGTGTGAGCGGGTGCAGACGCTGCTGGAAAAGTGACAGTGACTGGAGCGGCGGGCTCAACAGGGAGATCTATCTCGAAGGTGAAAGGGTCTTGTGCGTCAAGACGACGGATCTCAGGGTATATAGCCTCAAGGGAGCCAAGCTCCATGAAACGAGGATCATCGCTTTCGTCCATATCTGCTATGGCTTGTCGTGTTGTTAATGACATGAGCGCTCATCATCTGGTGGCGTAAATAATAAGATAGTGACTGAGTGCACTTAAGCAAAGACCTTTCCGAGAGTGGCAAAGCTGAGTAAGTAAGTTCAGTCAAATATCAAGAGCCCTTAAGAAAGAAAACCAGCCCCTAGTAACAAGTTTCTGCTAGGCCTCCATGATAGTAGTCGTAATTCTCTCCTTTGCTCCCTCAATAAGACTCGGACATGAGGTGCTTCTTTGGTGGAGGTGCTTTATGTAAAGAGGGGCGAGACGAGGGCTTTTGACGACAAGACAAGGTAGGGAGGGTTATTCCGTAACGACAAGCAGATGAAAACTTGTAAATAGAGATGTGATATTTATCATCTACTAGTAAGAGAATGCAGAAGAGTTTCCTCTCTTTCTCTTTCTCTCTCTCTTTTATTCACACCGAAAAAAGAAGAAGCCAAAAGTTACGATGATGACTCTTCGGCGTCGTTGAATTCGGTGACTGACTTCCTGCTATTTGACAAATAAGAGGCACGGAAGTCCGAGACGCCACTCTATGGATCTTTCTCGGCATTAGCCACAAGCATGGCCACAGCTACTGGCTACATCGTCATCAACACCAAGAAATGAGCTTAAACTTGCTTGCTTGGCTTTGATCCTATTTTTGTTTTTGTTTTTATGGACTTGTTACCGTAAACCATTTCTTTTTCCTTTGTTCAGTCGCGACAACCTGATCACGCAAGGACACAAGGTCAATAATCTACTGGATAATGCAGCCTTTTTCAATTCCCTGAAACTTTTCAAAAATACACACAACACCCATCATGGCCGACGATTCTACCCCCCTCGCTTCCCTCTCGGTCACGCATGTCTACTATGTAAGAACTTCACTCTACTACAGTAGGGAATCTATCTAAGACACATAATACAGGACCCTGAAGATCACATATCGCTCGTATGCGCCTACCTCGCTCTCCTCCCCCAAGCGCTCTGCGTCGTCTATGCCACACTCGTACTCTTCACCCGCGAGGTCGAAGTCGCCCTCATGTTCCTAGGTCAACTCTCCTGCGAAGTCCTCAACTTTGCCCTAAAACGTCTCATCAAGGAAGAACGACCGCGTCGTATACATGGCAAAGGCTATGGCATGCCCAGCTCCCACGCCCAGTTTGTCGCTTTCTGGAGTGTCTCCCTTGCGCTGTTCCTGCTTGTCCGTCACAAGCCTCCTCGTGTGCTCAAGGGTCGCGCGGACAGCGGTGTGCACCGGCCTTGGAGTATTGTCGAAAGGGTGGCAGTGAGTGTGGCTGGCATGGCGATCGCGGCGGCGACGGCATGGAGTAGAGTATATCTCAACTATCATACCCCTAAGCAGGTCGTTATTGGCTGCGCCGCTGGCGCCGTGAGTGCTATTGGATGGTTTATCATCGTCGCTATTGCGCGGCAGATGGGCTGGTTGGGCTGGGCCTTGGAAACGCCTCTGGCAAGAGCTTTTAGAGTCCGTGATCTCGTGGTGGAAGAGGACATGTGTCAGGCTGGTTGGGAGAAGTGGGAGGAGCGGAGAGTTGCTTCTCGAATTACAAAGAACAGATAGAGAAAAAGCTACAGAGGCATTTACGCTCGACATCATAAAAAAAACGATGATTCAGTATGGTGATTAGCTACAAGCGTCAACGACCATGCGAGTCTAGTAATTTACATCACATTCATGAAGCTGTTGGTAATCTCCGCCTGATCTTCTAAATTATCTATAAAATAAATCTCGACGCTGGCATCAAAGAAAAGTCCAAATCATTGGAACACAAAGGGAATCGTTACAAGTGTCAAACCAGTCGTGAGAGATCATCATCCTCGCCCGTTACGGGCTCTACCCATATTTTACTGAAACTTTTTAAATCCATGGTCCTCTCCCCGTATCCGCTTCAGCTCTGGAACCATGGCGGCTATGTAACCTGCCCAAATCTCCCATAGTTGAGCCTTGTCGGCTATGAGCCCTGGAGCTCACTGATGGCTTATTGGGTTTGTGTGAGGATGGGCCAGGTGTTGGCTCTTGTGGGCTGTACACGGCCGAGCTTAGAGTAGTCTCCGGAGGTGTCACCATACCCGCACTCAGGGGGACGGGTGGAAGTTCTTTCTCAGAGAGGTCGTTTTCGAAGTTGTCTTGAATCTGATATCTGGCGCCCTCGCCGGGAACGTCGACAATAGCGATGGCTAGGGGACTTGTTTTTCTTGGGAAGAATCTCACTGTGCTGTTGGGGCAGTCGAGTTCTTCCACACGGTTTGTGTCTTGTTTGGGTTCGGGCTTGGTAGGGCTCATGTCACCACCAATATTGGAGAGTCGTAAGCCAATCTGCACGGTTGCAGTAGAGAGTGCCGAAGCGCCACTAGATCGGAGTCTCCTGTCAGGTAGGCGGAGAGCTGGTGGCGCGAGAAGGTCGGCCAGAGATGGAGGTTCAGGCGCCGCTTTGGATGCCGGACCCTTGTAGAATGTTGTTGGTAACAGGATGGGTGATTTAGGTGGCTCGGGTTTGGGGAAGATGCTGTACATGCTTCGCTTGAAGTTCTTGATAGACTCCTTCGACGACGTTCGTACAGGTTTTGGCGCCGCTGGTAGATCGCCCGAGTTGCGCATGCTTCCCAAGCGGAGGGGCTTCAAGCCACCTTTGAGGAAGTCCTTGCGTGCGCCAAATACCTTGTCTTCCACCCTGTCGTCCGTCATCAGGTCTTCCCTGCTGCTAGACTTGCGGGCCATTCCCGGCATCGCTGAGAGGGGGGTTGCGGGTTCTTGGTCCTGGTCATCAGTCCATTTCTTGAAACTTCGAGACGCCTCAAAGTCGTCGTTTGAGCATCCAGTTGGGGATTTACTCGATCGAAGGAAGAGATACAAGCAGCCAAGTAAAAATCCTGACATGTTCATCACAACTGTTCCGATGATGGATAATTGCATTGAAGCATCTCCAGCTGCTCCAGGATCATGGAACGCCGTGTTGTAATAGAAAGTTATTTCCAGAGTCTAATACCGATTAGTTCCTGTTGTTCATAGAATATCGGTGCACTTACGTAGGAAATCACAGCAATGATCATGTAGTAAACCATACGAGATGCCTCATCCCTTTCAGTGACATCCATCCTGGCTCCGGTATGAAGCTTGAAGCAGATTACACCGCACTCGACTATGACGAGGACGATGATAGTGAGCAAAGATCCGAAGATTCCGGTGTCATATCGATGGAGGAAAGACACCAGGCTTGCAAAGCAAAATTCTGATGGGCGAACTACAAATGTGATTGAGAACACTATGAGCAAAAGGGCACCAATGAATGCGAGACAGGCCACGGTGTTGAACCGCCCACGGAAAGGGAATATGTTTGGTTTTGTGATGCGGATGGTCAGTTCCAGCCCAAATATCAGCTGGATAAAGGGGGCAATAAAGAAAGCTAAAAGTGTCAGTAGAGTCAATCATATAGCGTTGAAAGAGCTGACTTACCTGGAAGCATCATTTGTGAGACCATGGCACACTCGAGGATCATGAGTGATTCAAGTCCCTTAGCTTGAGCAGTAGCATACACAATCCCCTGGGTTACTATGCCAATAGATAGGACAAAAGGGTAGATGTCTCGTCCCTTGACAAGTTGGAACCAAGAAGATCTGGAAGATGAATTGTGAGAAGAAGTCTCTGGAGTGTAATAAAGGAGGCACCTACTTGAAGTTCCACGACTGGGTACGCTTTAGTGTCCTCCACGATCTCAAGAGTATGACGAGAGTAACCGCGAATGCAACCACCAAGTTGAAAACAGCCAGAACGATGATCGAGGTGCGGACTGAGCCAGCTGCAGCGAACTTGAGTTCGTTGTCCCATTTTGAAGTTGAGTTTGCCTGGAACTGAAAGCCCATCGAGTCCATGTTTGTGTCGTCGTTGTCCATCTTTAATCTTTGTCGTGTCCAATTCGAGAAGTCTTTTCGAGATTAAGAATAGGCTTGAAGCCTTCACAGTGCCGGCACCGCGTTGTTTGTTGAGGCGACTTTTAGTTTCCCATGTCGATGTCGATGTCGTTGTCGTTTTAAGAATATCGATCGAAAAGGGACCCTGATGTCGAAAGGAAAAAGAGATAAAGGGAAATATACGAGAAGCAGCCAGATAAGATGTGATAGCAGTCAGAACAGTGTAACCTTCTAAGGCAAGTACCAGGTCAATTGAAGCAGAGCAGATAAGATGATCAAGCAAATACACAGAAAGCACAGAAGGAAAGTGAAATGTATGAGATGGCACCTGGCCTGTGGCAAACGAACGTCAAATTCAAAAACAAGAAAAGAAACGGAGATCAGACAAAACACCACCGACTAGGTGGGAGAGAGCAGACGATGGAGGCAATATAGGACTTGTCATGTCGAACAAAGGGCAAATCACATCGAGGCTGGGGAGCTAGATTGTCCTGAATGCACATTAAGCTAAGCTTGAGGAACCCTGCACGACTCAGAATTACCCAAATAGCAAGGATGAAGCTGCTTCGTGACGGAGATTGGTAGCACTGAGGCTTTCGCCCCTGACAAATGGTGGTCGATGCATGGAGGCCAAGCTCAGCGTTTGGGTGGGTTGAGAACCATGTCCCGCATTAGGGCGAGAAGGGTATTGTTTCACTCGTGTAGATTGGGTTTCCGGGACGGTGATTCTCGATAACACTGACGAACTTTCTGCAACAGAATGTGGGACCTGCCAAGAGGAGAGAGGTCTTGGGGGTTGGGGAGTTTGAGGTCATCATCAGCTCCTGCGTTTACTCGCTCCAGGACTTTTGAAAATGGTTGTAAGAGTGCAGCCACAACTGAATCTTGAATTGGTCATAGTTGATATTTCGCAATTGAACTTCTACAAAGAGACTGGTAAAGTCAAAAGGCGCCGTCAGAGCAGAAGGGAAAAAAAGCGCCGGCTTCAAGAGGCTGAAGCATTGTTGTGACAGAGTCAAGTTTCGTCGTGTTGTAAGAGGCAGGAGTGCTGGTCAAGCAAACAGCGGGTCTGATGGTCTATTCCGAGTGGGTACTAGCGGCCGACCAATAGGTGCAACCTCGCCGCAGACTTCAAACATGGCGAGACAAGGATCTTCAGGCCCTTTGGTATGCGGAATTAGAAGCCAAGACAACTGCCATTTCCTATTCTGGCCCCAGAGAGTTTGAGATTCCAATGGCAAGTCACACGGATCCTCTTGCTGCCGAAGGCGGGGAGAACGCCCGGCCACGAGGTATGGATACATTGACGTTTCGCAAGGATCACAGCCTGCACCCGGTCACAGATCTGTCAGCACAGCAGAGAAGTTAAGCTAATCAATGTAGTAGTAGTCACCTACGGATACTATACTAACATTGTGAAGCCACTTGAGAGTGCCAAGAGAACCCGTGTCCCAGGGACTGACATACATAACTTTTAGTGCTTCTAGACTAGGTAGACTATGGAACTAGTTCGTTCTTTGGCTCTTCCCCGGCGGTTCGTTCTCCATCTTGTTGTTTCAACTCTTCTTCCTACCCATATACGGGACACTATGAATAATGAAACTCGAACTTCTCTAAGCGAGGACAAAGATGCCGGGTTCAAGGTCCAAATACCGGACTCTTGGCATTATTTTAGTCACTTTAATGCAGTAGTCCTAGATTGACAAGTATTATTATCGGCTTCTCTTTGTAAGAAGACCGCTGCATCCACCGAAACAATCTTGTTCTGGGGTAGAAAACTATTCCAAGTGGATGCTTTACTGGCTCTAAAACGAGCGCTGCAATCCCAGCGGAGAGGAATCTTGATGCAAATGCCACGAGGATTTGGATGTTTGGTCCATAATTTTGACTATTCACAACCCAGCATGGTACAGACAACCCTGAATTTGAGTAATTAACGCAGTTGCTATGTACACTTTATCTGCCTATCTTCCTGTTCTTTTTTTCGACCGAGTAAGTGCTCAACGAGGTTGACAAGGTTGAGCATTGGCCACTCTGCATTGATACAGCAATGACTAGTAGTCAAGTAACTGTCAACTGTTGCTTGCGCGGAGGGTAAGCAAAAGCAGCTCGAGCCCATCTTTACCATCCTGAGTCAAGACCACGGACACAGTCCAGGTGCTTAGACCACTTCCGAATGTGATTTCAGATGCAAGGACCCTTTTTTCATCACTTCGTCTCGGGCACTAGTAGACTAAGTGTTCAATACAGGTTAACCCGACCTGAAGCTGCTTCCTCCTCAAACCTACTCTCCCAAAGTCGATGCATCAGTTTCGTCCTAGATAAGACCGGGGACGCTATAAGTCAAACACAGTGGCTCTCGGGTATTAAATTAGAAAACCTTAATGGCTGATAGTATTCACTCCTATAGTTGCGAGCATATAGGTGCAATCTCGTATGCCGTGAATGCGTACGTACATTGCCTCGATCTTGGTGCAGCGTATCCGTAATGGCTGCTCATAACAAGTGTGTTAGTGATTACAAGGCATGGGTTTGAGATGAAAGATTGTCTTGGCATGGTGAGATGTATTGCTCTAATGAATTCGTCAAATATTCTCTTGCTTATCCGCTTCTATCAGCCTGAGTCGTGGTAAGTCTGATCGAATAGCATACATATGGAAAGCAAGTAAATATAGAGCCTCTTGCGTGTTATTCAGTGAGCCAAGAGGCAGAGGCTACACTGCAACAGATATTCGACTTCTTTCTCCACCAGTTCATGCCGGTAGTTGTATTCTAGCCCACCAACCTACTAATGTTGGTAGGTTGGTAGGTAAAAGTGAATTGACATCGCAGATCCACGAGCACCAGCCTTAGGCTAGAGGCCCGAGCCAGGAAATGTCCGTGTGCAGCTCACGAGATGCTGATCATTGCAATATACCGAAATAGTGCTGTTACAGAAGTTCCGACCCATATTCACAGGATCCGGTGACTCTCTCAGATAATGGCGCAACTTGATAGTAGAAGAAACCCAAGAGTTGGCGCGACCTACTGATAAGTCTATCGTGAAGACTACATAGTATTTAATTCCCAACTGTGCCATGTGCATCTCCAACTCATCCCTTGATATCTGAGATTGTGTCGGACAGGGATAACTCTGGTATGATAGTTACCCTATAAGCTGTAGATCGATGCTCGATACTGATCAGCACCTGGCCTCTGCCGGCTTCATATAAAGTGCTGTTCATACGGAATGTCGCTTGGCATTTAGAATCCGCCATGGTAACGGTAGTGATCGGCTGGCTGTCGGGATTGTTTCATGCTCATAGGTACCTTGGTATTCGTGACACACAGACTGAAGCAAGAGCAATGCCCAGGTGAGGCACAGGTTCAGAGACTCTCTTAATGCTAAATACAGTCGCATGTTGACAGCACTTATGGTCATCATTGTGACTGCGTAACCATCGTACAGTTCTCCGCCTCCAAAAAGAAGAGGACAAGTGGATGTTGCGCTTGTAGTTGAAATCACCCGACAGCACGATGATCCTTATTCTCAAGATAAACGATAGAGGATCGGGATTCGAGACTGAAACAGATCAATCTACGCAGTATCAATCGCTTCTGTTATTAGAAAACTTCAGTCAGCATACGTACATGCGAGCGCATCGATTTTTGGTAAGCTCAATGTCAAAGCAAACGTCTCGGAGACACTGAATTATCAGCAGTCAACGCTCTTGCTGATCCTTCGTACTGGAATCCTATGATTTATCGAGTTATGCAATAGGGAGCCAGTCGGATTGTTGGACTTGAGTACTCTTGAAGTTGTTGGTTTTGACTTGTCATATCTCAGAGCCTCTCTGCGAAACTATCTGACTGTATGTTCTTGTCAATTTGATAGATCAGTAATGTGGAACAACAAATACCCCTTTCCTCGTATATTGCAAAATACTATGAAAGAAATAAATGATATGCCCTTGAGAGAACGACTTAGTTGTCCAGATCCAGTCGTGTGCTACATGGTATCTGGCAGCATTTGATAGAGGCAAGTTTGATAATGCAATTGTTAAGATCGTGAGGATAACACATACATTGGCCCACCAGGAAAATTCGCAATCATTCGTATGTCGGCGAAGGAATTGACTGCTCCAAGTTACGCAGTCATAGTTATCTCCGGAAGAAGAGTTGACTGTTATAGCCTGCACTGTTACCCAAAACTAGAACCTTTCCATTACATCGCCTGTCACTTCCCCTTCCCTAGTAACCATGGCTCCTGCCTTCTCTACAAGTCACAAGTGACCCATAAGTGTCATTCTCGGGTCGAAGCACCTGCCTGATCGTTATATCGGTTGCTGTTGTTGGCACTTGCCGTTTCTGACATTCTGCCTTGCCCTGCAGAGCCTTTTCTCCTTCCTCCCTTCTGGAACCTCAAACAGAAACGGGTACCCTCTAGTCTCTCCTTCCTCTTCTTACTATTTGTCTGTTTTTTCACCTCTCTGTTATAATCATAATCTCTTCTGTCAACAAACAGCAAACATACGAGTACACTCACCAAGCACTGTCCTCACATCCATATAAAAGAGTTCTCGCATGTATGAAACGGATTTCATCCGCTCAAACTGTCATCCCACTGACAAACCTGGCGGACAGCAGAAAAAGTTCAGGGCTGGACTTACGATGCTGAAGGCAAGTAGCCTGAGAGCAGGTCTGGTCTGCTATCAAGTGGATAAAACACCTCAGCTCTTATGGTCATGAAGTCGGGTTTTCTTGGCCTCGAGTTGGGCGAACTTGTGCTTCATGTTCTACCTTGCCACACCTCTTGCATATCTGTAGAATACACTTGGAAGTGTAGACCTGTGTTCTTGCAATGACGGACAATCCTTTATTGTTTCGATAATCGACTCCTTTCTCTATACCTATGAGCGATACTGGTGGATTTCGGAACACCGCCGTGACTCAAGTCGGGCATGATCAAACTCTTCGTTGCACATAGAGTCATCAACTGAGTCTCGTGACAAATCCCGTACTTTCTATATTCGTCGACATTTGATTCCCGGGAGCATATAATTAGTTTACCTTGAATCAGGGTGCTACATATATCAGGACATTGCCGAGTTTTAGAAAAGATCATAGGATGCAAATGACCCTCAGTATAATGTTGAAGCCCAATTGGGATGTTGCACCAGTAAAGGGATACTGCTCATTCAAGACTATGGGGCCGAGATAATTCGATTTCTATAAATTATGACACCCACATATGATACATGCGAACTCTCAGGCCGAAAGCGTATGCCTTGATGGTGTATGTTTCACGTTTCACAATGAACGATTCAACTTTCTCGTCAGGCCATGACTGTGTGTTTGGAAACTTCGCTTACATAAGTTCCAGTTATCCGTTTCAAGCAAATCTTCCACGAAAGGGAGAATGATCAGAAATCGACATCGTTGTTTGTCGTGGCAGTCGGTACACGTCCAATAAATGCAACGGTCTGACATCCAAGTTGTTGCTTCATACGAGATGCACTAAGACGGATTTCGTCGCTTCATAACGGTCCGTCTCTAGTCACAGCCTAGTACTAGGTCATCCATATCTTGAGCATTATTCCAAGCTTAGTGAGGTCGGTATTCGCAGAGCCTGATCTGATCTGAACCCCCAACCATGCCTGCTCAGCTGGTTTCGACAATATTATGCGCAGTGATTAAGGGATCGAATTGGATTGAAGCGGGCGAAACAACACTTGATCTTTGTCCCATTCAGATGGGCTGCTGACGTCTCATCTTTAGGAAGCACAGGTGCCTGATTTCTAAACTGGTAGTTGCTGATTCGCCAACAAGATGCCTTACTCCAACATGTATACAGACCCATCGCAAGCTATGCTCAAGTCGATAGACTGATGCCTTGTATGCGAGGCACTGCAGTGATCACACGATTTGCATGTGCTCCAAAAATGATATTGCCTTGTCCCGATTGCTGATGGTCAAACATACCATTTGAATACGTATACGGATTGACACATGGATAACAAATGTCCCCGAAAGCTTGTTGAGTGCAATCGATCGAGGCACGAATAAGCCAAGCGGGAGCTACGGACGTGTTCCGATGGGGATAAAGACGGCTGCGATGTGTTGTACTCCGTACTCACAAGTAGGTAGCCTCGGTTTGGCTAGGAATGCATGTAGTCGAGGGCGGGTTGCGCAATCTAGACCAATCTGATCTGCAAGTAGGTCTAGTAAAATGAGACAGAGATTGACAGCGTAACTTGGCATAATGTGGACATATCAATCATGGAAAAGTGATTTCCAGCATGTGAGCGAATGGCTATTCTTGCCATGATGCCATCTTCTGCTATGATACTTGGAAATCAACAAGAGATAAGGATAAGCTTCTAATCAAGAGATGA
Source organism: Fusarium armeniacum (assembly GCA_013618295.1). Taxonomy (NCBI): domain Eukaryota; kingdom Fungi; phylum Ascomycota; class Sordariomycetes; order Hypocreales; family Nectriaceae; genus Fusarium; species Fusarium armeniacum. The sequence goes on along the minus strand of JABFER010000154.1, from coordinate 147,556 downwards.
GCTGGGACGTCATAATGAGAGCTTAAGCGGGTCCATCTGGGAGAGTTCCCTGGCGGCTCCCTTGCACATTTAGCACAAGCTGTTGGGCTGTGCAAGCTGTGCAAGCTGGGAGGCGACAAGCTAAGTAGGTACAGTATGTATGTAGCTAGCAAGCCACTCTGCTGCAACGTTAGCATCCACAAAGAGAGGCGGTGGTGGCACCAGAAAACAGGAATCACAAATGGAGGAACCTGGATTATAGGGAATACCGGAAGTATTACTCCGTCAGGACGGACCACGAGGGGAGAGATCTCGATGGGCAGCATCCCAAACAGTGGGGGAAACCAATCAATGCCTGCATTTTTTATTACCTTTCAGGTAAATATGTTGGGAATGAAAACAGTATGCAGATTTACCCGCGTCGGAGCATCGAGTTGGTCTCGGTCGATATAGCAGGAGAAATCAAATGACTTAGTACGTAGAGGTAGGGTAGTATGTAGATAGGTAGGGGAGGATAAAGCAATGATCAAAGACTGAGGTCATGAATGATACCTTAGTACTAACTAAGATAGGGAAAGTAGACACGTCACCGCCACAAGCCAACTGACTAGCCCATAATTTACCCCGCTATCTGTGGCGCTTTTTTATGCTTCACGGGAACTTGACGGATCTGTCTGAGCCTCTAAGGCTCTAAGGCTGGCTGGTCCGTTAATTACATTTCCCCAATCAGACCTTCGGTACATGTCATGCCTTCAAGTCAATATGTATATCATATATGCGACAAACTCGAGCAAAGAGAGTACTCTCTGCAAGGGACACAAAGCCGATCATGTGTCATTGATCTAAAATACACAGACAGATCTTACGTATTGCTTGCCCTCATTGTAGCGGGGTTATCGAGCTTCCAAATCAGGTACCCCGCGACGCGCAAGGCGCGTTCAAACTTGATACATACAGCACTGTCTGTATGTGTCCGTACTCCTTTTCTTAACCCCACCAAACAAACCAGGCAAGCAAGCCTGGACCCCAGCTTGACTCCCATCGAGATGACGTCCCAGTGACAAATTGACGTCAGGCATCTCTCTCGAGCAACCATCACTGCTATCTTGCTTCCAACTGGCTCAAGTGAGCCCGAGTATACTGGGGTGCACTCCCCGTATCATCCTACTCTGGAGTAGCAAAGCATTCTATGTAGGACTTGTCTGCAACAGATTAGTCTATGACGACATATCTCTTCTTCACATGATAGCCGTTCTGTACTGGTTAGAGGCTCTGACACGACACGTACGGATACGGTACTGGTACTGCAATCCACCAAACCTGGATGGACAATCTTGATGACAAGTACCTAGCTTTCTTGTTTGCCTCGACTGTGACTATCAATTAATACCACTCAATATTCTATATAAACCCTCTTTCCCTCTCTCCAGCTCCAGCCATTCTCTTCTCTCATCATCACACACTACTCCAATAACTCAACCGTCTACAACACACAAACACCTTTCATCTTAAACAATGGATACCATCAAGAACACCGTCAACCAGGCCTCCGGTAAGAAAACCTTGACTCTTCGGATATACAACATATACTTACAACCACCACAGAGAAGGTCCAGGAGGGTCTCTCCGGCGCCAGCAAGGAGGGCAACAAGCAGGTTGCCAAGGACTCCAACGCCGGCATTGGCACTCGTGCCTCCGCTGCTAAGGACGCCGTCGGTGACAAGGTACGCAAAACCAAGTCAAATCAACCTGAAATGAGTGCCATCGAGTCTTCAACGGGGGCTCAGGACAGGGTTGATGTGATCCATTGTTACGAGCAACTTACTAACATTCTCACAGGTTGACGAGACCAGCCACGGCGCCAAGAGCGAGACCTACAAGCAGAACCCATAAATACTCTCAAGTATCGAATGAAGAATGACACGATGGAATGATTTTGAAGGAGGAACTGGGCTGCCTCTCATTGAGAGAGTTGCAGTGCCATCAACATTGAGCAATCAGATACCCCAATTTAATAGCTCTTCAATCCATCTATGAAACACAATATCAGACTCGCCTTCTCTGTGACATGATTATGTGAAACTACCTCGATGTCATTGGAGTTGACTTTAGTTTAATAGCTTGGAGGTAGCATAGGATATATTGTTCTGGGGTGTTACGAGACGGTATGATGCTGTTTAGGACCTTTATACATCTCGGTCATGTCAATCTGGACTAGCTGGTTTTGTTTTATGTGGTTAAGACATTTCGACTACTAAGTCATCTTGACAACCCTGGCACGCTTGGCCAGCTCACGTTTTTCTCCATGTTTTACATATTCTTCTTCCCCTGACGCACGCTCAAAGCATTCGAAATATCCTTGACCGAGTACCAAATGACCCACAGGGGGATGAACACCCAGAGAGTATTAAAGAAAATGAGGTAAAGCCAGAGGTACATAAAGTTGCTTGTGTCGAGGTTGGGGCTTCCAACAAGCCACTCAGGGCAGAAAGTCATAAAACCTAATTTTGAGTCTGTCAGCACGACTTGGTCCGCCAAGTGTATGGTTGTCGATGCAACTTACCGCCGTACAACTCGCAAGTAGCTAGGATGATCATCCAGATGCTAACCTTGGGGTCTTTCCTGGCAAGACAATAGCACACGTAGATAGCCAGGGGGCCGTCAAAGAACACCGTCAACAATTCCAGACTCACAACCCCCAGGTCCACGCCAGCCCATCTCTTATCCGCCTTGGCATACACCATCCACAGCATAGCAAATGGGTTATCTCCGCCCGACTGGGCACCATACACGCGATCGCTGTACCCTAGAAACCCAGCGGGTGTAGGGAAAAGGTCCGTCTTTGCATCGTTGAGGAGCGGCAGGTGCGAGAAAAAACAGTGGTACAAGAAGCTTCCCTCGAGTAGGAAATGGCACAGCGCGTCGGCAAGATGCCAGATGAATAGGAACCGAAGGGTTCCGGAGGATGAAGTTGGCAGGAACTTGAGAGAGGCAACGTATGCGGCAAAGACGATGGCGAGGGTCGAAAGGAGAGAGATGATTGTGGTTTGGTCGAACAGGTCGGGTGGAAGAGACGATACAGTTTCTGCTGCCATTGCGATAGATTCTGTTGTTGTCTTTACTAATTAATTGACTGAGAGCTTGGATTTGATGAAGCGACTTCAACTGAGGTGAGGTTGGGGACGTAATCGAACTTGTGTCCCAAGAGAAGCGGTGTCAAATACTCCGGTAATTGAATTCGGTGGGCTGATTAAACGCGATCTTCAATGTTTAGTTATCTGGTAGGTAGGTAGCTATTGTGGAGTAGAGTAGCAACAACAACAGCCACTTAAACCCAGAATCTTCTCACACAACTCTAAGACTCTGGAAAAGATGAGCAAGATCTCAAGAGCAGAGCTGAATGCATTGCTTCATTATTTCTTCTTTTACTTAAGCAGAAAACGCCAGCACTAATCATTTCTACCAAAACGCCACCTATCTTGTCCGTCTGTCTGTTATACGAATAATATCCCTGTCCCATCGTTAATTTGCACCTGTATATCCGTATATAAGCACCATCTCATTTCTCCCACTCTTTATAACTCTTCTGCTTCTGTCGCGTGTTCCATCCGAGTTTCCCACTAATACTGTTGACCCAATCCTCACTTCTCCGCCCTTCCGCCTGTACTGAAGCAAACGGGAACCTACTCGCACTGATGGTTACGTAGTCTCCTGGCTTGAGCTCCACACGCTCTCGGCCGTCGAAGCTCGCCCATGAAGATGTCCGCGCTCCGTACGGAACACCAACTCGCAGTACGATCGTGTCGGGTAGAATAATGGGTCGGAAGGATAGCGTGTGCGCGCAAATGGACGTCACCAGCATCACAGGGTTTTCTGGGTGACACAGAGAACCTCCAGCGGCCAGGTTGTAAGCTGTTGAGCCAGTTGGTGTTGACACACAGATGCCGTCGGCTAAAACCGAGGTAAAGTGTTCGTCATCTCCAAAAATCTCGGTAGTTGACAAGGCTATGACATACGTTAGAACATCTCCTGCAGGGATAAAGTTGACTCTGGGGTTCTTACTTGGATTTGGTCCTCGATCCACCACGACCTCATTCAGAATCTCAAACGTCCCATCCGGTCGATGCGTATGCTCGTCCTCCCTCTCCTCTCCGATCAGCTCCTCTACCAGATCTCGTGGCTGGTCCTCGTCCTCATCGGAACCCTTATCGAGCTGTGATTTCTTACGCGGCTGGCTCCTCATAACCGTGCCCTCGAAGCGTAGCCTCAAACTCACGGTAACACCTTTGGTAAAGGCAGTTGTGAGTGTTTCCTGGTACTCCTCAAAATCGAACTTGGTCAGGAAACCCAGGCTTCCTAGTGCAAAGCTCAGCACAGGTGGCACGATGCGCTGGAACAGCCAGCTGGCATATAATACCGTGCCATCACCACCGAGTGAGATTACAAAATCAAAGGTATGGGGTCGCGTTCGACACATGTTCTCATCCCAGTATCGCAACCTTTTTTTGAGTGTGTCTTTTACCGTCTGCTCGTCTGCACTGTCCTTCTGGACGTATCCCTTGCTTACCTCGTCAATGATTCCACTGACATCAAACTTCTTGTTCGTCTTGAGCTTGTCTTGAACGTAAACTGTGTAGGCGACCTCGTGGTTATGATTTAATAGCCATTTTACCAGTTCTCGTGTTTTAGGAATCAAGTCCTGGTCGTAAATCTTTGTCAGGATAAAGATGCTCTTGACCTTGAAACGAAGACGCATGCTGCTTAGCCGGCGACTTAGTTCTCTTACACCCCATGCCATGTCGCTGAGCTGCTGCTTTGTGAGCAGACGACTTCGCACATCTTCCTGGTAACCTCCAAGGTCAAACTCAGACATGCTCTTGGTCATTTGCTGGGTCCAGGCCTGCTGGTCAGCTTGTCCAGAGTGGTCCATACTGCCGGGCTCTACAACAGCACGACACTTGCTCTTAACTTTCGGGTCGACGATCGAGTCAAGACCCTCGTCGCGAACGGCTTCAACACTGTCTCCATTGAGTGCCTTGTGAAGACTGGCCTGACTGGGATCTGGGTGACTGCTTATGTAAGAGGAGCCGTTTCCCATTGAAGCTTCTGAGTCGAGATCGCTCGCTGAGCAGGCAGCGTCTTTGGCGCGTCGCTGGCTATCGAGAAATTGGTGGACGAGGCACTCGTCTCGACGAGTAGGGTGGCGCATCATAGGGGCTTTGATCTCCGAGGCTACCATGGAGCTCTTGCGACGATAGGGATTTCCCGGATCGAACACAACCTGTATAGATGCTACTGTATTAGTCGCGCCATTCTTGTATATTGTATGTGTTGTCGGCGCAAAGGTGCCAGCCGGTATTAGTAGGTGGTCAAGCATACCTCCACTGCTTTGGCATCATCGTCCGAATATCCCTCAGAGCCATAATCGCCGTCTTGAAAGTGTATATGCTTTTCCGAGTGATCGCCCATCTTGGAGTCTGACTTTGTATCATACACAAAAATGGTGCGATGGGTGGCTCTGTTCGACTCTTGTCCTATGTTGCTGGCTGATGACGTTGTCGTCCAGGGCTTAATGGTGGGGCAGTTTGGCAGTGGCAGATGGGCCCACCTACTGGTTCAAACCTACATTGGGTGCCTCTTACAGGTGAGTTTGATATAATATGACGATCTCGTGACTGTGAACGACCGAGTTGATACAGGTAAATACGTATTATCTAAGAAGCTCGCGGGTATGCTTTGACAGCTTTATCTCTCTTATTTCAGCATCAATGGCTCTGAGATGCTTTTTGTATTAGATCAATGTCAGAAGTGCTGGGATCCACGACGGCAGGATACAAATCTAGACTTTGGACGAATCAATTGGCATGAGATGACTCAGTGGGAGTTGTTGGCTTACTGATACTTACTCACCATGCCACTTGATATGATGAACATGATCTAATATTGACTTGGACAAATCAATGCAGTGAGTTATACTCCGAACAGAGCTCAACATCCAGTATGTTATGGCTGGAAGAATGATATGTAGTAGACGACCATTATAAATGCCCAAGTCAGAATATGGAGCCAGGAGCATAGGTAGTTGTACAAAATTCATACCTTAGACTAGTACCTTAGTACTTATCGAGAGCAAACTACCCTACACCTCGAAATGTCCTTCACTGTAGATCGTTTTCCTTCCACCCATCACAATGGCCAAGTAATTATAACAAGGTGCTCCTTCAGCGTTAAATGATGTATGTAGTGAGTCTGGTGGTTATAGATGTGGTGAGGTTTAATATTCGCCTGGTCATGTAATCGTGAAAATTCCGCCGATATGTTGACCATTCTCTGGAGTGTCCACACAACTCAATTACGTCGGTGGATATTTTCCCCTCAAGAGAGCGATTAGGGACTACCTGTCATTGTCTGCAACGCTTGATAAAGATAAAGACGGCGTATCAACGGCAAGCGACAGAACGACGTCGTGTGTAAACAAACACGCAATACAGGTTGGTTGACTCAGATTTTCAATATATGCTTGGTACGACAGTCGAGACAAGACAAGACAGTATGAAGCACCTCATCGTGGTGGGTGCCTGCTACTTAGACACAATCCTCAAGAATGTCACCATCAACTTCACATGCATGCCATTTACTAACCTACCTTCAGTGTACCTTTTTTCCCGTCCGAGGACGCAAAGCTACGTGCCACCAGTCTCAATACCCGACGTGGGGGCAATTGTCCCAATTCACTTCAGGTATTGGAGCAGCTGCTCACAGAGCAGGATGGTCTCCAGCTGCATCTAGTGTCACCTCTGCCCAACGCCTCATCGTCTGCAACAAGGCGTGTTGTATCGTCCTTTGGTCCGCAGTCAAAGATTGACTTTAGCCATTGCCTATATCGTCATGAGAGTACCGAGGCGGCAAGCAGTTACATCATTCGCAGTGAAGCATCAGGCAGCCGCACGCTCGTCAATTACAATGACCTTCCAGAGATGAACGAAGACGAGTTTGGCAACATCGCGCGAAGTTTCGGAACAGACCAGGAGACTTGGTGGCACTTCGAGGTAGGGTTCATTCAAGCGGCGGCCTTTACACATGGACGCCAGACTAAACGTGGACGCAACAGGGCCGAATACCAGAAACCGTGCAAAACTGTATCCGACTGCTGCGTAACCTACTACCGAATGCTACTATCAGCGTCGAAGTCGAGAAGCCTGGCAGGGAAGGTCTATCAGAGTTGGCGGCAGAGGCGGACGTTGTCTTCTATTCGCGAAGTTGGGCTGAGGTGAGAGTGGACTCCAAGATATTGGGCTGTCGTGGTTGATGTGATCTAACAAGTGGATAGAGTCGTGGACACAGCACTCCGGAAGAATGCCTGAAAGCCGAAAGGCACCACAAAGCGTACGTATTATGACAGGAAAGACAATGCTTGCTTGCTTGCGCTTGCACTGGCTTTGGGTTCGTTGGCTGACAAGACAATGCATACATAGGTCACTGGCAGTTTGTACGTGGGGTGAAGATGGAGCAGCTGGATTGCCTCGGTCGACAGGCGAGACTCTTCACTGCCCCTGCCCTGTCCAGAGCAAATCCGGAGGAGACATTTCCGTGGTTGAGTACGTCCTTCTCCATGTCCCACACATCACAACACAGCACGACGCATAACACAAGTCGTGTAGAACTGCAGGAACTGACCACTGTCCGAGATATAGTGCCGTAGGAGCAGGGGACACCTTCATAGCCGGAATGCTGTACGGGTTGATCTGCCACCCTGGCGACTGGAGCACGGGGAAGAAGCTGAGTTTCGCCGTCCAACTGGCCACACTCAAAGTCCAACAGGAGGGGTTCGACGGGCTCGGCGTTGATATACTGGGGGCGCTGACTGAGGCCGGTTGAATGTCTGGGTGTTTGGTTGTGGTGGTCCCAGCATCAACATGATGCTACTGCTTGACGACGATCCAGACACACTTTACATTACAGGCAAAGGTCAGACTTCTTGGTGCAAGGGTCGGATGCCGGAAGGTTAAGGGAAAGTCGAGGACGCTAAACCAGCATAAGACAGAGAGTGTACATAGTGGGATGCACACAGCAAATCCGAGACCACATGCTGAGCTGTCCACTGATGGCTTAAAGCGGCTGATAATGTCCTCAAACCGATCGTGAGAGATTAAGTGGGAAAAATAAAATAAAAAATAGAGACTGATCTCCTGGGGGCTAGAAAGGGCCCGACAGTGGAGGAAGGAAAAGGAGGGGGACGGACAGAACCAGGGAAGAAAGGCGGTGAAAATTGGTGAATAGAAAGCGCCTGACTGCTCTCAAACTATTACAGTACCGCAATAACTAGTGCACGGATACGTACTCTAGCTAATAAGGTCAGACGTTAAAATGGAGGCGTCCTGCTTAACCGACAACCCAAACCTGTCTGTCTTGTCTCAACTTCTCGGCGTCGATGCGATGCAGGTGGATGCAAGAAGGGGGACCGGGAGACTCTGCCTACCTACAGGTAGGTAGCTCAAGCTCAAGCTTGCCTGCAAGCAAGACAAACGACAAGACAACCATTAACCACACGGATGCGCCGGGGCTACTGCATCAAGACAGCGATTAGTCCAGAAGCGTAGTTGAGCGAAATCGCCATGGTCGATAACATTTGATGAGCTAAAAAGCGACTGTAGCATGCATGGTACCAGGGCAGTGGCCAACCGTCTGCAGCTAGTGCTAACGCACCTATGTAAGAGCAGCAGCTAGGAGGGGGCAAGCGAGCCGCTCGACAGCATCGTCATGCGATGCAGAGTTGATGAGGACTCAAAAGCCCCGAAACGCAAGCCAAGATCCATGTGCCGTGAGTGGCTGATACGCTACGCATTTGTCTTGGCTTGCTTTTGGCAAGTGGTTTCGTCGTTCCTCATTCTAGCAGCATATATGTACGTACCATCGTGACATCCGGGGACAAGGGACAAGGGACAAGGTGCGAGACGTGTCAGATGAGACGGGACGGGAGACGAAGAAACAAGGGAGGAAGCTCATCAGCACATCAACCCGTATGTAGTATGTAGTACGAGTAATAATAACGACCCAAAGGTGCTTCCCATTGCGGTACTGAGCCGTCATGAAGGCACATGAATACGGGCAGTGCCGCCTTGGAGCCATCCCTGAGCTATCCTAGGCCTGACCAGCAAGATGAAGATCGGATCATTTTGAGTTGGAGATCATGGGTAACGCCCTTCTGGCCCAGAGGCAAGACAAAGGGGTAGGTAGCCCGTATCGCTTGCTTATTATTGGCAACAAATTAACAACAAACAATAAACAACACCAATCCGACATAGGCGGACAGGCGGGGTATTCTAAACACCAGGTACTATTGGGACTACAGTAACTACTAAGGTAGGTGATACCGAACGGTTGATGGTTAATCAAGGGGGAACTTACATACTGTAGGAGTGCAGGTACGTATCTAATTCTTACCTGGCATGTGGGGATTCTTCTCATCAGAAAGGCAAGGAGTGAAAACCGAGCCATCAAAATTCAAGACAAGACAAGACAAGACAAACTCGCTAAAGACAAATGAGTGATTTCATTGAGTGCTTGCTTCGTGAATGACGCGGGCCCGCCCTGTGAGCGTCTCGACACCCATGCTCGCAAAAGTCTGTGCCAGTGCTAAGGAAAAGAAAAGGGGGGGGGGGTGATACCTCTTGTTGAGAGGGAGTATTTCCAGCCCCAGTCGCCAAACAAGAGCCCAGTCGCCGCCATCAACTGCCGCAACAAGACGGTGTTGCGTTATCTTGCAGGGTGTCGATCAACTAACATCCCGAGTAGTGCGGACTCGGGCGGCCAAAGGCCCTGGGCAAATGGCTGAACTCTGACCCGCTCTGGACATGCCCGATCGGTATGTATGGAGCTTTCGGACGGAGGAGCGGGCGGCAGCTGGAGACGCCCCGGCCACCGGGGGCTTCACCTGTGGCATACCGTCGGATACAGTAGAGTAGCATAGCTGTCAAAGCTACGCCGCAGGGCGTTGACCATGCACACGTTTTGAAAGAATGTCAGGTAGTGCTGGTGACTGACGATCTGAAAGTAAAAATGTCTCAAGCCCCGATGTGGTAGTGCGTACACGGAAACTTGTCGAACATTTAGTACACTGGCTACTGGTTAATCGTGATTGAATCATGGATTCTCCTCCAGTGTCTTGTCACCTAACAGAAGGAACCCTGTGATGACTATGCGCATTTCGTCCCCAACCATTACTACCACGAGTGGCGTCTGTTGTGATGACGGTAGTATAGTAGTATCGATGCTGAGGGTTGCGCCGATCCAGTATTGTTAAATTGGCCATGGGAACATATTCGCCGACTGATGTAAATAGGTACTGTTTCACGCTGGGAGCAGTTGATGATAACGATACTGTGAGCTCAGAGCAGGGCCAGCAGGCAGGCTTATATCCAATCAAGACGTGTAATCTTGCAAAAGCAAGAATACATACACAGCCAGTCGCCAGGCAGACTCGGTCCCTTGGCTGCTCAAGGTTCCGGCGTCAAGCCGCCCGCAAATCTCCAGAGGATAATCCTGGCCAGCCCAATATGTCCATTGCCGTAACTCACGGTGTACGATGGTCTCTATTCCGCCTATGACCACCGCCAAATACCGCCCCGCTGACTACTGCCCATGCGTGTGAAAGTCGAGTCGATGTTGCTTCGTCCACCAGGGTGGGACTACAAGTCAAGGACCTTTGAGTAAACAATGAGGTGTCTTGCACCTTTGTTCCAGATTCATCGATACATACTGGGAAACAGGAAGTTGTGTGTATGAGGATCAAAATTGCCCAAGAGCGGATGTCCATATCCTAGGCACAAACTATGCTGGCGAGTCATGAAGAACATGAGCATAATCAATGACTGTGCGCAGGTCATCGTCTCAATAAAGGCACTTGCATGATCACAAACCCGCTCTACACCGGGGGCCAGTGCTGTACAAGATGGCGCTCATTCCACCCGGTCAGGCCGGGGTCGTCTGCACCGTTGCGGCCTTCTGAGGCGAATTCCACTTGCTGACTTACTTACATACATGGGTGGCCAGATGCTGCATGGGTTCTATGGCAGGCTGAGGAGAGTGTGTAAAAGGCGCAACAGCGTTTTACAACTCGAGGCACCAAAGCCGGCTTAATCATATGTATGATTGTTCCCATGCTAGCATGCCCTGCACTAGATGTACTGTACTCTTATTCATTCTGTCCCTTCATGTCAACTGTATGTGGGCACGCAGATTATTCTAGCAGCATATGAGAATTTGGACCTTGGAATGCCTATTTGTGCCGGTAATAGAAGTCTTCGTACCCCCGGTTCGAAGTATCCATAATATCGAACGGGTTGTCCTTCTGCGGTTAACTCTCCGTACCTTACCCATGCTGATTTGTCCTGAACCCATGGCAGCGGGTTTTTCAAGTGGCTTCAGGCACTACATCCATACTTCATAGGGTCTAGCGCAAGGGCAAAGCATCCCAGGTGTAAGGTCCCTGGGTCTGATCGTCCCCGAACTGAACAAATGCTGCCTCGGTCAAAGAGCCGCTCTTTCACTGATCCAGTTGTGGTTGTCCATCAACTTAAGTGAAGTTAGAGTCTTGCAATACACGTATTACACTGGGTTCTCTGAGCCATGCCATCATATAGTAGTTTCATCCCAAACCCAGGTTAATGTCGAGTCCATCAAGAAGGCTAACCCGAGCAAGTTGATCAACAGCAGCTAGGTGTTGTTTTGGCGAATTGTTCTTTTTCGCTTCCTTGGCGATACCCAGATGCTGTGCTGATCCCTGGCAAGCGGGTTTGGACCCCTCCATACTCGCACCCTTGTCATCGTATGGTAACTTTTCGAACCCTTTACGCTCAGTTTTGAGTTGGCGTAGCGTGGGTTGCCGTCCCCTGCGGGTGTACGTACCTGTGACAGAGTCTGTGCTTATGTACGTACTGTGTACCATAGTACTGTATCGAGCCATACATACAGTAGACAGATGTGATGCAATGGATAGTTTGGCTTGGTGTTGAGAGACAAGACTTGTTGATGCTAATGCGCCAAGCTAGTTTTGACTTGTCTAGAAGGGGTTGATTGAGTCTTTCAATAATTCATTGCCGAGACTGTTCACAGCTATGATCTTTTTCCTTTATGCTGTGATGTATGTCGAAAATGGACCTGAAAGGCCTCAAAGCCACTTGTGGATGTTATCATTGACCCATCGAACATTATCCGACCCGAGCATGATGTACTCGCATAAGGGGATTGTTTCTGCGTGACGCAGATAAACCAGTGAATCTGCTTGTTTGACATCGAATTGATAACCGATGGCAAGGGAGGGCTAGCGTCTTAACAAGCTGTAGAGCTAATTGTCATTCGGCTAAGAAGAGGGAGGGGTGCATCAAACACGAATCCGGCGTGTCGTTATAGCACATCTACAGTCATAGCGTACTATGTAAAACAAAGGCAACGGAATTTCAGCCTCCATACTATGTAGTGTTTTGTACTGTTCTGGTTTGAGTCCAAGAGGGAACAATCGAGTTAAACTAACCTGGACACAAGGTGGAAACCATGTACATTTGCAGACTGACTAGAATTGCAAAGTCGCCAGACAACCGCTTCCGTCTGGCTGGACATGATGAAACCAAGTATTCATGAACCGGGCATACTGGCGGTTTTCTATGATGAAGATCGTTAAAGGAAGGCAAGCGAAACTGTCTTTCGTTATGAAGCCATACCGAGAAACATCACAGATTGGTGTTAAGATATTTCTTAAGCTCGTGTATGTTGAACGGATCCCATCCTAGCCCGTTTGTGCAGCCCGAAAAAAAAGAGGACGAAGCCAACTGAATGGATACCGCTTTGATTTTTTCTATCAGCATATAGTACATAAGTACATAGTAGTTACCTGCCAGAGGCCAACTGGGTAAGAAAAGGATGTTTCTCAGATGATGCATTTTGGAAAGTCCTCGTCAGCTTGATAGGCAGATGTGCTTTGGGATGCAGCAGTGTGGGCGTGGGTACTTTGCCAGGGGCATATTCAACCAGTGTCGCCGTAAAAGGGTATGCAAACCGTCACATGGCAGTAGTTGCATTTTCGTAACTCGAGGTAACACATAAACGCTGTAAGATGTTGGCAACCTGGCTCATAATCACAATGAGTAAATATATTAAAGTCTATTGGGTGTCAGAAGGTTGCCGGTACCCTGACAACTTGAGGAAAATGGAAGGTCTGAGCATAGCCAATGCGTGATCCCGGTTTGGTCTCGGTCGGTCCTGAAAGGAATGAATCGTCGGCCATAAGGAGCGTGAGAGGAACAAACATTTGTGCCCTTGTACGGTGGGACACAATTTAAGGCCCACAGGCAAGTCGAGTCCCAGCTCAAAGTTGTCAAGCCTTGTGAAGCCTAGGTAGGAAGGACAGACAGTATGCACCTGTTAGATGTTCAGGCCTAGACAGTGGCAGGATTGGCTGGTAAAGCATCCTGGCACCCCCTGTTGGATCGCACTAGTATTCCATCATGATAACGAGCCAGGGCTTTTGAAGCAAAAATAGCCAACCCATCTACCCCATCGGAGAGGATCGTCATTAGAAAGAACGCCATAATGATGACTTTCATCCGTGAGGTAGTGGGGGTTTGTTGAACTCGGTGGTAGCATGTGTTCATTGGGCTGGTTAATAATATGTCTCTCCATGATAGTGCCTATGGCTACTACTGTATGAAACGAAAACCGGTGTTGAGTAAATGTAGTGCATGATATCGATACGTTCTCAAAAGCGACGCATAATAGATCTCCTCGTATCACATCTTTAAGCGGAGCAAAACGGTTCATTGGTATCCTCCCTGCCCACCGTACTGTGAAGACTTGCGAATTTGCTGGGATTACAGCACTGGAAATCTGGAAGGTTACAAAAAAAGAAAGAATACGGATAATGAATGAATGAATGAATGAAAGAAAAGGATCCGTCGAGGGGCACGCTTTGGTTCCCCATCTCCACCAAAGTTTTGCAGGGAACGTGTAGGTGGCGCGCAATTCCAGCCCTTGTTTGGGGAGGTGACTGATTCAGTAGACGATCAGGCCAGTTGAAAAATCATAAACAGGCCAATTTCATCCACAGGTAGCCCCAGCTGATCCCTCTGTAACCTTTCATGGTGGGCTAGCTGGCTAGGCCATGGACATGTACGGTGAGACGCCTGGACACCCGAATTTTTCGGGGGAGCGTCGCTCTACGACACTGAAAAGCGGCTAGGTCAGCCAGCACATGTGCTGTGCTCCACAGAAACTCATCTTATAGCCGTGGTCAGCAATCGATGAAACTGTTCAGGTGGGGGGGTTATCCTCGTAAAGAAACAGTCCAAGCAAAAACTTTGCTGTGCTGCAGCATGAAATTGACGAGTCGTCTCTGCGTTCCTTGTTCCTCCCACAGAGGGGCACTGAGATGAGACAAGGGAAGTGCCAGAGTTGGAAAGTGAACAAGTCGACGCTGTTTGTACATGATGGACTAGCAAGTTATTATCTTTTCAGCCGCAGTCCGGTGGTGTTCTGGCAAGCCAAGTCCAGATCCGAGTTCAAGTCTAATAATCGATCTTGTACTCCCTATTATTATTGTTTTTGCATCCACCTACCAACAAATGTTAGTTTTGTTGCTTCACTCAAGTGGCGTCGAAGCTTGAATTGGATCATCCTGTCTCAGGCCTCCTGTAGACTTCACCCAGAAGCGATATCTGCGTAAACTAGCTTGGGATAGACATGCGATATACCATACAGGCATGCAGAATAATAGCCTAGCGTTTATAGCAACAGATTTGTGTTTCGGTTTCCGAAGTGAGTCGTTAGACGACGTGGCAGGCAGGCAGGCAAGCAGGCAGGCCACAAGAGCAGGAGTTCCACTAACATGGGCGCAGACAAACCCAAATCTCATGCCCGACAAGCAGCCCACTTGCTCAAGTCGTGTTGGTGCTGTTTAGCTGGTGTTTGGCGCTGGTGCTGCAAAGAACCTAGAGTGGCCGGCGGTACCCTGCTTGCTTGGCTTTTCTGTAAGAGGTGGAAGTGGTACGCAGCAAATTAGCACAGGCTGGGCACCACAGTGTTTACCCAGCTGGGAAAACGGTTACTGGTTTCGCGACCCCTGAGTGGAGGGCACGAAAATTGTACATTAGTACTTGGCACTTGGCTGATTAGTGAGTTGAGGACACTGAACAGCCATATTTCCGCACTTTCCATTCTCAGAAGATCCAGTAGAGAGACATGGGCAAAGGCCTAGACGGGAAGAAAGGTCACGTATACAAGGGAAAGCTCCGCCTTCGCGCTTGCCGAGAGTGTCACCACTACTACATATGTACTCGCACCTTCTGTCCCTTCCATCTGTAGGTAGCCGCTTAGCCCTTATTTGGAGGCACCTGCCCAAGGTAGCTGACTCACTTATGCCTACCTCGTTTCATTCCTTCCTTTGGCATTGACCTTGGTACTCCAGTCAGGGCACGTCGGGTACCTTAGTACTGCTCAAAGAGACAGCGCCCACTCAGTGCATGGCCCACGTCAACTGTTACCTCCTAGTTACCTAGCCTCCTGCCTCCCTGACCGATGGGCGTTTCTCATGAATCAATCCATTTTCAACTTGAGGTCTCCAATTTGAACCCTGCCCGCAACCAAAACCACCCAGTCGTTACTGATACCTGGACTTACGGAGGAAACTGCGCGCCTGCGATGTCTCGAGTACTTACCTTCAAATGTCCCCGTGCCTTTGTGTTGGTGTTCTCGCCACTAATAAGGCATCCCACCAACTGGCACACACACTCACACACACAAGCTTGCACACCGCTAAAGGTTGGAGTCATCGTTCGCTTGCTACTTGTTATGTACTATAGAGCGACAGCCCACGCGTATAAGGGCACTAACGTCCGCGCACCGACCTGATGTGGATGATTTGTTGTTACTGTACGGACACAGTCAGAGAGCATGCAGGATGCAATGTCGGCCAGCCACACGTTGGCTACATATCGAAGAAATCATCGCTTCCACCCTTGTTCAGTGTATAGTATAGATGCGGTTCCACATCAATATTCGAGATTGTCTCGATAGATTCCTCATCTAGACCATCTGACCATCGAGCTCAGGATACCTGCGATGTCGACTTCAGAGGGAGTTTCGCTGCGCCATCATACCCTTGCAGCCTGGCAATAGCTCGATTGGTTGCTCAAACCTTCGTTCGGGCCACGGGCATCAGAGCCAAGTAAGTACCTACTGGATGCCATGTTATCAAGCTATCGTTTTACACTCTATTTATTACCTGCACCGTTGCAATACATTAACTGCGAGCCCTGGTCGGCCACTTGTTTTACAAAGCACCCGGTTCACGAAATAGAGAAATGAAGAGCTGTCTGAGAAAAAGCTTTGAGATTGCAAAGACAAGAATGGAAACTGAGCAGTGGACACTGAACCGTTTTCACCGGTGTGCTCAATGGTGATGAGGATTCAAAACTCATTGCAAACATACCTGGTCAACCATCATACCCAAGCGCTTGCCGATCAGATATAATTGTTTCTTTTAGAATAACACCATGGTCTTACGGCACCCTCCTGCAGCCCGCTTCTAACATTAACATGGAGCCGAGAAATGGGAATTATGTACATCTACCATAGCAGGGGTGTCTGAAGTGATTAAACAAAAGCATGCCAAACCACCAAAGCGGTGATGCGCATCCCGCCTTGATGAGATTTGAGACCCTTCCCGAGTGGCACTTTTAGCAACAAGGCAATGTCCCATCCTTAGGACAAGGCGCGGCGCTTCCTAGTTGGGGTCCCTAGCTCATCCAGGCCCCAGAGATGCATGCATTGTGGCGCCGTCTGCTAGATCACTTCGTGCACCCCACTCTATCGGTTCCACCCCTCTTGCTCGGTCAAATCGTACACGAGCCTCTACCAAGGACTGGCTGCAGACGCACGATTTGTTGCTTACTGCTACTCCCAGCCGTGGGCCCAAGTCTTCTCCATCCCTTCCATTGTTCACTACTCCATGTGAGTTGCATCCTTAGCGGCAGGGGTGATTATCCTGGAGTCCAGACGACCCGATGATGCCCACTTCCGAAAGACTCTGTGCTCATGGGTCTGCAACGCAATCATAACCGTGGAAGGGAAGGCTCCATCGTTACTATCACCATCACCACTACCACTCAATTTTCTTGTCCTTCACCTTGGTGGTACATACCATGCCAATGTTGGCGCAGTACTGACAAAATCGCTGTGAGCGCCATGGCTCTCGCTACACTCCCTCGGACAACAGCACAAGGATTCGTGTGTCTAAAAATCCTCGAGTTCACCATACTGTGGATTGTCTCAATCCCCAGAACAGCGGCCTATTTCACGCTCCGGCACTACTTCCCGCCTACCTTTCGCAGCATTTAGCCCCGCCCGTTGAGACACCCCCTACCGGCCCGTATGACGCAGGCCACCACTTCAGCTGCCATGCTAGAAATTGACAATCCTAGCACAGGAACGAAGCCATCAGGGCCAGTTCTGGTGAGCAAACCTTGTCGGGTGCCCTTCACACTCTATTCTGATTTGCCGAGTATCGTAGCTTCTGCGGTTTGCAGCCAGTTGGTGCTAAATCGTCCATGCTTCTTCACAGCTTGGTCCTTCCCGGCCCACACCCAGATCCCTGGAGAGTTGATCTTGTTCAAGCTGCTAGGCTCGATTTATTTCCAAGCCATCGATTGATTGCCCCATGTTTCGTACTCCCTTGAACCCCCTTGGGGACTGTACCTCCACTCGACCACTTGACGATACATACATAATGAAGTCTGTCCCTCAGATGGATTATTTGCTATACCAAAATCATCGACCAAACACAAGTTGAAGACGATAACAACATTCGATATCGTTCTGTCTTCTACTATTAACACTTTCTCATCTCATATATTTTCGACATCTTCCTTTCATATATTCCAATATGATGCACCCACTCTTCGGCGTGCAACCAGCAGGCTCTCTGCCTGTCACGTATTCTCACGACTTGATGCTAGACGATTATACACAACAAATGGGCTGCTCTCAGACTTCAAGGAGGCCCTCGCGAGGCTCCAACGGGCAGCGTTCTAGTGGAAGTGCTATGAGAGTAGTCAAACCCTCAAGTGCCAACAACAGTCCTCGATCGTCTAGCCTCATGGCTCGACGCAAGACTCTGATGAATGACGGCAACTCTCAACGACGACAGCAACAGATCATTGAACAACTTGCTTCATTCTGCGATATTGAGTCACAACAGTCCTGCCAACGATCCTCGCGTCCCGTGAGTTGGCACCCGAGTTCTTATGGCCAAACTTCAACACAGCAGCAGATGCCCGCCTTGGCCACAAGTTACTCGCCTGTCAGTCAACAAGATCTATATGGAAGCCATTCTCACTACTCACCTATGATGGGCTCAACTTCTTGTGGGACATCCCCCCTCGCCTTCTCCCATCTCCCACTGCCATACCAGTCTGCCGATAATATGCCATACAACCCCTACCAAGGAAGCTGCATGTCGCAGCATTCACCAGCTGGATCTTTGGTGATGGACACTCGTTCAATGCCGGCTACCTCTGCTCCCGTCGAAACCCCGTACGGCAATGGGTGGGATTGGAACAACTTTATTATGCATGGATTTGGCTCAACAACGCCGCCAACACCTGAAACATTCCCCCAAAGCCAACTGTCTCAACCCGCTGTCTCTGAGGATATCCAATATCAGGCACTGAACGATGCCTCGGAAGAAGAGGGCGAGATCCTTGTTGGAATGGGCCTCTACGATGCCCCAGAAAAGTTCAACGAGGACCCACAACTGAACAACTACCGATCCACTGTATCATCTCTGCTTGGGTCGTCATTTAGAAGTTGCGAACCTAGTGGCAAGGGCTTGAAACTTGAGGAAACATGGGAACCTCCCAAATCCGATGACGATGAGGAGGAGGAGGACGACGAAGAAGAAGAAGAAGAAGAAGAAGAAGAAGAAGAAAATGAGGCGGAGGAAGACAAAGAGTAAAAGCGCTGCAAAGCAAGTATGCAGTTGCGAGTACGAATTACGATATGAAACATGTATGAATATGGTATTACGAGCCGGTACGAAAAGCCAGCTTTTTCCCTCTGTTTTTTTAGGGGGAAGGGGGAAGAGAGCGCAGGGTCTCAACGACACAGGCACAAGGCGTCTTGATTTTGGGATTACAGGCATAGTTACAAGCGATTGGATTTCATTCAGCATGTATAGAAAGAAGCTGGCTATGGATACCCCGTGCAAGAGCACACACAATAGGCAATAGGTAGATACAATATGGTAGGGCTCAGGTAGCCTTAGAATACTCTTTCAAATGAACAATCATGTTAAGACAAATCCTTCTTCTCTATATGTTACTGCGCAGATATGAGTGACGGTCCAGGAGGAGCCGTGTTTCTTCCTCCGTCGATTCAACCAAAATGTGTTAATCCCTGCACGACATGTGGCATTCTACGGGTTCGCGCTTCCGTCTCTTCATCAAAGCTTATTATTGGTCAAGCGGATGTATCAGCAAACGCCCCTCTCCGCTTGCAGCCAGCCCTGTGTGGCGTGTGCACCTACAGAGTAGCATCTCGAAGTTCTAGATGCTACAGACACCCACTTTATTGCGGCATTACGTATCTGCTTCCAAGGACTGGCTGTGGCTGGCAAGTGAAAAGTGACTGGCTCCACAATAGTTGGTGACTCAAGCAAAACCTGTCAGTATGAATATGAATACCTACAAGAGAACAAAGTTAATTCAAAGCTTATGGAGTACAGAGTAGAGTGATGATGAATTAATGACTACAGCAAAAACAAGAACCATAACTATTTATCCATCCCCTAGGAGATACTTTGTGGGGAAAGGTGATCCCTAGATCCTGAGGGTGGGAAAAACAGACAACCTAATAACAATCAGACCTCACGGCATAAACCGCCTCGCTCATTTCGTCTCATGCTCTCCGCAGCCAAGTTTTCATATATAACTTGAGGAACCCAGAATTTAACCCTTTTGCAAAAAAAGTAACTTCTGATGGGATCAAGCTCCACTGCTCCACTGCTCCATGTTATCGTGACTGTATGTACTAATTTACCGAGTGTGCAGTCTTTTCCTGAACTGGGTCATTCATGGGATTTTAGTGAAGAAAAGGGTCTTAGTTCATCAGAACGAGAAAGAGGTTTAGCGAAGATGAAAGAAAGTCCCACGAGAAAAGCTTGGGTCGGCTGAGCTCAAAAATTGAGGAATAGCAATCTGTGACTACAGACATGACATACAGCAATGTATCCTCCATCACCAGTGGCTCTGTTCATGTTGTTAAATATCGTCTTTTTAATTTGGGAGCGGTCGGAAATGATAAACGGCAAAATGAATTGTCATTTTTCTCGATCGACTCCTACTATCTTATCAGACACAATCGAACCATATAGAGAGAGATTCAGACTATGCCTCATATCTATAAAGTTTGACGTGTAAGAAGCCGAAAGCTGCAAAATCGTACCAACCTCTTGACAACCCTTTAAGCATTCACTGTACCTGGAAGTATATATGCACCATCAGAATGAGCGAGCGGACAAGGGGGCCTTTGATCCTCTATGGCAAGGTTTGTAGCACTTAAAAATGGGAGGCTCATGACGATGACAGCGCCAATTTGTTCAGGTGGGCGGGAGTCATGATTTGCGTGTGTATCTTGAGAAGTCCAAAACAAAACGAAAGATTTCATTTTTAGGAAGACCAGAGCACAGCTCTATTAATTGTAAGCCGGACAACAAATCATAATTTAAACCTATGTGCGAACAGTTGTTGTTGGCTGGTTACGATTATTTGCAGTAATATGTGACCGCCTTCAAGCACCGGAAAATTATTTCATCCTAACAAGATCTTGAATCTAAAGTTCGGCATCGCCAGAAGCTCGCCTCGCCTAACCCAGATTTGATTAACCCATTGAAAGAATACATTTCCTTAGTATCCCGAGTCAAGGAGGAGTCTGGGAAAATGGTCCAATATGTCTTTACGCCGTGGCGCGACCGCTATGAACTGTTGCTCGTGCGCGAGCAGATGTACACAGGCATCACGACCAATGCCCAAGATCCAAAACAGAAGCTGCAACAAGGCGCCAGTGGCCCTGGTGGAAGCGAAGAGATGCAAATACATCAAGAAGTTGACAACAAAGAAACCCGGGCACGACAGCACCAAGCGGTTGCGCGTGTATCGATGTGGATGCAGCGAGGAAATTGTCCTCACCTAATTGAGTCGACGGCGCTTTTGATGGCCGCCATGTTGAGTGATCGGGAGGCAGCTACCAGGGAGAACGCAGCCTCTTCAGCATATGCCATTCGGGCAGCGTATTCAGCGGCATTCAGCAGGTGAGTTTCATGGTCTTGAATACAATACCGCACGGCGGCGCTGACGTGTAACCCAAGATTTGTCACCGGCCTCCTCGACAGTCACCAGGATAAGCAGCACAAGCAGAGCATGTACTCAGTTGCAGATACAATAGGGCTCCCCGCCACTTTTGTCGAATTACGCCATCAATGCACACATGAGCAATTACCCTCGTTGGCAAAGCTACGCACAGCGGCCAGAAAAGCGTTGCTGTGGATCTGGGATTACCATTGGAAGCAGCTAGACGAGG
This sequence comes from Fusarium armeniacum, assembly GCA_013618295.1. Classification (NCBI taxonomy): domain Eukaryota; kingdom Fungi; phylum Ascomycota; class Sordariomycetes; order Hypocreales; family Nectriaceae; genus Fusarium; species Fusarium armeniacum. The sequence goes on along the minus strand of JABFER010000154.1, from coordinate 125,953 downwards.
ATAGCCGCGATCCGTGTCGTATGGCAATACTCAGATATCTTGGAGAAGGAGATGAGACGAAATTAGGGACCATAGTTGATGAGTTTGAACGTTGGCCCAAGGAGCGCCTGCTCAAGACGATTGAAGAGGTCAGAGGTAGTCTACCGGGAAACCAAGTGTTCCTTAAATGCGCACAGTTGACGCAGCGACTAAAAGACGCAGAAGAAGAGAAGATGGCGACGGCGCCTGGTGCTGTGGACACGAAAATGAAGGATCATCAAGTTGATGCTGTCAATGTGGTTGAGGAGGAGGAGGACGATGACTTTGGTTGGTCGCAGTTCCAAGGTCTTTGGAAGCCCAAGCCTATTGGAATTGTCTAGTGGTTTTGGAAAGACGGTTTTAAGATATTTGATACCCAGATTGATAGACTTCACAACCATGTACTGGAATACGAGGTTGATATCTTGGTGTTTACAGTAAAAGCCGGGTATCACGTGCCTTCACCCGCATCGGCAAACGTCATGCCGGCAGCGGGGACGGGAGCCATGATGCTTCGGGTACCTTGCCTTTGTTGATAAAGATTACAAAGCCTTGCAGTTCATTCGGCATTCTCCTCCAGTGATACATCCACTCTCAACCCGACATCTGTCTCTGCCTCTGCCTTTAGTCCTATGTATAGACTCGCGGCAAGCCGACCGTTTCTAAAACAGAAGATCGGATATTTATCAACTGCTGTAAGTCCATTGCTTGACCATGAACCGGACCCAGCTGAGACAGTATAGCTTGTTGCATCCCGCGCCATGCATATCCAGTCAATTCCCATGTGTACGCAAAGCATCTCCGATCCTCCACTGAGGGAAGTCACACAATGGATTGACCTACAAAACTAACTCGACCAGGGGAGGGAAGCTCCAACAACTACGCCTACTTGGTAGTTGACGACAAGTCCAAGGATGCTGTCATCATCGATCCCGCAAACCCTCCGGAGTATGAACACATTCCTCGAGGGGCTTATTGAAGAACACTGATCGATAAATCACAGGGTCGCACCGATTCTGAAAGATGCCATTCAAACGGGCAAGATCAACTTGACAGCTATTGTCAACACCCATCAGTGAGTTCCGCATTCATACCGGGCTCAACAAACCCTACTGACTTCCGTATTGCCATTGGGATCATGCTGGAGGCAATAAGAAGCTGGTAAATTACCCCGACGACGACCCGTTTATGAACGCTTACTGACCTTCCAAGCTTGCCGAACTGGGCACCCCCAAGTTGGATATCATCGGCGGCAAGGACTGCGAGGGCGTGACCAAGACGCCGGGTCACGGTGAGACTTTCAAGCTGGGTAATATCACCTTCCGAGGAGTGCACACGCCGTGCCACACTCAAGATAGCATCTGCTTCTTTGCGCAAGATGGAAACGACAAGGCTGTTTTTACCGGCGATACTTTGTTCGTTGGAGGTAGGCCAAACCGACTCTTTGTGTTCTGAGACTGGAACTTATGCCAACGATGATAACCAGGATGTGGACGATTCTTTGAGGGTAACGCCAAGGAGATGCACGAGGCTCTAAACGAACGCCTTGCAGCATTGCCCAACGACACTGTTGTATATGTATGTCGCGAGGGTGTAGCGCAGATAGACTTGGTAACTGACACTGTTCCAGCCTGGACACGAGTACACCAAGGCCAACGTCAAGTTCGCCGCATCTGTTTCTCAGCGCGAGGCTGTGCAGAGCCTGCACTCATTTGCCGAGAACAACAAGATCACCACTGGCAAGTTTACCATTGGAGATGAGAAGGTACGTGCAAATCTTGGTTGTCGTCGTCGAGAACATGGGGCTGACTTGTTACAGGAACACAATGTGTTTATGAGAGTCGAGGTTTGTCATCAGGAACGATGCTGGACGAACCATTGAGCTGACATCAGCAGGACCCTGAAATTCAGAAGCAGACGGGTGAAACCGAACCCGTGGCAGTCATGGCGAAGTTGCGTGAGATGAAGAACAACTTCAAGTGAGTAAGTAGCGATATCTCTATGTCAGTGTTTTTGTTGCCTTTCTGACCAGCTTGCTAAAGGGCACCTGAGCCGAAAATATGATCTACAGTCTCGATGCAAGAAATGGAACGAAGCACCGGGCGCATTTAGGGAGCGTATGTTCTGAGTGAACAATTGATTAAATTGAGATTGATATCATAAGTATTATTTTCTATTGAGTATGTCTCCATGGATCGCTAGGTGCCCGTCACAAAGACATTGACATCGCTTGCTACCCACTGGAACCACGCCGGTTTGAAGTTTTCCGACGAGGCTTGTTTTAATTTTGCTTCACTGTCCACACTTGCTCGCTGTAGTACATCAAAGCGGCAAGCTCTAGCATTTTTAGAAGCGGTTATTGTTGATATGTAAAATATCGTGAAAAAGAAAAAAAGGCCTAGTTGACCATCGGATTTCGGTGCATTGATAATATTCAGTCGTGTACCAGACGTAAACAAACCTGGGAGTCTTTCGCGTTGATTATTCCTCAAAGGAGCGCGGGTGACTGTCATGCAGTTTTAAAGTCTGAAGAGACTATGAAAGAATATTGAAGAATGATGGTTTCCATCGAGGAAAGAAAATATAATAAAGGATCCGTTCTTGATGACCCCGTACAGTCTTAGCAATACAGATATACGGTATTTACGCACTGTACATACGCTACGCCGAATTCACCATTGTCACTACTAAGGTACTATTAAGAATCCGTCGTGACATCAACTACTGCCAAACGTCTTAACAGTTCTTGATTTCACCAAAGCGCAAATGGTGAGAAATTCACCGAATAGCTTCACTGCAAGAGTATCGTCTAACATATACCTATAGCCTCCAAAGCGCAAAGCACCCGCCGGCAGTGGAAGCGCTGCGCCCAAAACGCGCCAGTCCAAACTCGCAAAGGAGCACAACGTCACGCCACAAGAAGAGGGCGAGATCCGCGAGGCATTCAGCCTCTTTGCGGAGCCTATGGATGGAGAGAAGTATGGTGTTTTGCCTATTGATGATGTCAAGTCTGCGCTCATGTAAGTGCCTTTGAAGAGATATGCCTGAAATTCTGCTGATATCTTTTGTACACAGAGCCCTCGGCGTTCCACCTTCCTCGCACGCAGAACTAAAGGAGTTTGTTTCAATCCTCGATCCCGATAACGACGGCTACGCGACCTTTGAACCATTCTTCGCCATCTGCGCCCTCAAATTCCATACAAGAGAGCACGACTCGGATGCCCACCGTGCAGAGGTCGAGGAGGCTTTCAGACTCTTTACAAACGGGCAGGACGGACCGATCACATTGGGGCATTTGCGGCGCGTAGCAGCGGTGCTGAAAGAGGATGTGGATGAGGAGCTGCTCAAGGATATGATTCTCGAGGCCAACGGAGGCGTAGGTGTTGCTCGAGGCGTAGGTGCTGAGGAGTTTGATCGGGTCATGAAGAGTGCCGGTGTCTGGAGGTGATACTCCAATAAGATGTGCAGTCGCACTACGATTTACGAAGGAACGAACTATTTTGCGGCGTTGGGAGTTAGCATACCACGAGACGAGAAAGCAAGGTTGGAGGTCACAGTTTGTGGAGGTAAGGTTTCCTTGACCTGACCACACGGTGCAGGCTACTAATCGCATCACAGTTACTTTAGCACTTGACGATACGATTTCGTCAATATACAGAGAGCATAGTCTCAAAACCTACCGCACTTGAGCGTCTTGAGGGCATCGATAAATCCATGGCAGCAGTTTTCACATGATGAGTAAAGGGAGAAGCGGTTTGCACATTCACTAGTCCTGGCTCTTCTCCAATCTTAAAAGTACTAGGTTCGTCAGGATCAACGGTCCTGGTCAATGTATATAGTATAATGCCACCTAATTCTGAAACGCCTTATCAGATGCATGCCCTCGTTGACGACGGGGTGTGTGAACTGATAATCCTCACACTATATGGATCCAACAGTATCTGTAGTAAAATCAAAGCAAATGTCGTAACTTTCGTAAATCATTGCGGAGAGTTGATTGTCACCGACGGCTTTTGGGCGCCATCCTTGGCAGCAGCAGCCAGCTTCTCCTCCTCACGTCGTCGAGAATCGATCACAGCCTTGAGCTCTGGGGGAGGGTTAAAGCCAGCATGGTCGGAGTGTCGCTTGTAATAGTAGGCGTCGGGCTTGGGGTGCATCTCCGGGGGAAGGTCTTCCATGATGCACTTGACGATGTTTTCAACCGAGTTCTTCTTGGAGGCGTCGCGATGCCAGATGGTGATGAGGTGAGAATTGAAGCGGACCGAAAGTCCAACACCACAGAGCTGGTCCTCTACAGAAAACAATAGTTAGCAATTGTCAGGAGAGTTTGGTAACTTGTGAGCCCATACCCTCGTCAAGAACACTCTGGAGCTTCTCGCCAATGGCAAGAAGCTGGACACGGGTCCAGACATCAGGGCCCATGCTCTTGGGGAAGCGGAACGTCCAGCTGCCACCCAAGACGTTGCGTCGGTCTTCCCAGACAGGTCGGAAGCCCGACTTGAAAAGGTAGAGGGACTCGCGCACGCCGATGTTTCCCACAGGAGTGTTGTTCGCATATCTCCAAAAGTCCTGCACTGACTCAATTTGGGTACCGAGCTGCTCGAGTCCGGAGTGGTACTGGTCACCGGTCTCGCCCTCCTTTGCCTGGCGATCGAAGTAGACGTTCCAGTAATGCTGCGTAGGCAGTGGTCGCATCGTCTTTAGGAAGTTTCGCTTGGCATCATCTCGCTGCTCGGCGGGGGAGTTGGGGTCGTTGGACTCCTGAGCCTCTGGGAGGTTACGTGTGAAGAGAGGTAGGCGGGAAGACATTGTGACTGTTCGGCTGGGAGACGTGAGGACGGATGCCAATAGGGGGGAGGAGAACGAATGTAGAAGAGAAGGGTTGTGCAAGATTAAAAGACAAAAGACGAAACGAGATGAACACGGAGGCTTGAGTTGAAACTGCCTATAGCACTACAGTACCAGGTAATAGGTAGGTAGGTAGGTACTGGTCAGTTCGTGCTTTGTACCCTGTCGGGGAGCTTGGGCTCGCGCTGCCCAGGCCGGCTGATGAGGGGCACGTCAGATAGAATGAGGAATGGACAATTTAGCACAGACAAAAGGCAGCAACAGCCCCTATTATTTTGTCTTGATAGTTACTAGTTCAAGTGGTCTATAACTTAGCACTGTTATTGTTCTCAACCCAAGCAGGTAGGTGGTACTAAGAAAAACTAGAACACTCACCGCTGAATGTATGTGCTTGCTTTGGTAGGTACCTACTAAGACAGTTACCTAGGTATTTATCGATGGTAATCGGGCTCTCAATCTACTATCAAGGGTCCCGTCGAGTTGAGCTATAGTGGGGATATGGAGGGCATGATGGAATCTCGCAACCACTAGGTAACCCACCTACCTATCAGGTAGCTAGCATCTCCTTACTACTAATACATGCATTTCCTGGCAACAAAGTACTGTACTGCAGCAGATATAACCTGAGATACAGTTTTTGCATACATTCTTTGTGAGACTGAATCGCGAAAAAGGACTGCCTCAACGGAATATACTCTGTTGTGCCCGGGACCTTTTCTTTCCTTTTCCTTCAACGTACGTGGACTGAAACAAAACGAGACATCCATACATGACCTGACATGACTGCGGGGTCTTGCAGCAGGCGAATAAAACACCCCCAAAGCCACGATTCGGTTGATTGGTTTGATACATTTATTGGCTGCTTGTTCATCAACCTCTAACCGATCTTCAACGGCACTTCTCAGTGCAACCAGCGATTTAGCGAATCACTACGGCAGCCTCAGATATCCCTGGCATGGCTGAAACTGAAGTGGGCTACCACTTCGAGGTATCATTGGAACTTGGCTATTACCAAGTCAACTACCGTATCAACACCTTAGTCTGCGAAACGAACAGTGATGGGAAGGCTTATACTGAGTGCGATTACAATGACCTATTCGGGCATTTAGATGTAGTTCATGTTAGACTGGTATATACCAAAGTAATCACCTTAGGTCTCAAGGTGGTACCACTGCTTTTGGTGGTTCAACTATTCATACGCATAGTGCCATGTAGTTAGGTGTTCAGGTTGATACTCAATTTGCTTTTCTATCGTCTGAAAACGTTATCAAGAAACTCGATTTTGACAGTGGCAAGAGAATTGAATAAGCGCTTCCATCATACTCATTGACAGGTTGCTCTCAAAAACACTTCTAAAAGTATGTATATGATGGATAACCTTGATTTTTTCCTCAGCCTGGTTTTACTGCCATATAGGTACTTCGACGATAAACAGAGGCTCTCATAACTACCTACGCTTGTCTAATATGAAGACATGTATCCTCTAAGAAACTAATTGAGGAATGAGGCTATATAAAGTCCTGTAGTGGCACTGCGAGCTAATTCTAATGAATTGTTAGGATCGAGGTCTGTATCTGACAAGTAGAAACATGACTCCTCTGGCGAAAGGGCTCCACCGTGTGCATATCATGAGTATTAACTAAAGTAGCAACTTCACCTCGACACCAACACCAACACCAACTTAAGTCACTTATGCCCTAAAACTCTTGAAGAAAATCCGCACCTAAAGGCATGTCTCGCCAAGATTCGGAGCCTGAAGAGGCCATCGCAGAGGAGGAGGTTCACGGCGAAGAACCACCGAGAAAGGCAAAACACAATGCATGTGAGTGACACTTGTACAACTCACCTACAGTGGCTGTTCTAACACATGAAAGTCACAGAACTCATGACACCGAAAAGAAAAACACCACCATCAACCGCTGCAGTTCGGCCACCACGGAGCGGAAACCCTTTCAGAGATAGAATGGGTCTGGGCGCATATCTGGAAGACCCTGCCTCGTACCCATCTTCACGAGTCATCTACCACAACGACGACTTTGTAGCCATCAACGATCGCTACCCAAAAGCCACTATTCACACACTCCTTCTTCCTCGCTCTTCAAAACACAATCTTCTTCACCCTTTCGACGCGTTTGATAATCCAGAGTTTCTCGCCAGTGTACGAGCCGAGACTCGGCGCCTCAAAATCCTGGTGGCCAAGGAACTGCAGCGTTCTCTCGGCGCGCACAGTCAAAGTGATGCGCACCGGCAAGCCGTGCTCGAGGGCGATGCCGAGCCGGATGAGAGTGGGGAACTTCCCGGGGGTCGGGACTGGGCGACAGAAGTCAAGGCCGGTGTGCATGCGGTGCCAAGTATGAAGCACTTACACGTCCATGTCTTATCCAGGGACATGTTTTCAGAATCACTGAGGCATCGCAAACACTACAACTCGTTCAACACTCCCTTTCTCGTCGACTTGGACGACTTCCCACTTCCAGCTGACGATGCGCGTCGGAACACAAAAGAGGAGGCCTATTTGCGCTTCGACATGAAGTGCTGGAGATGCAAGTGCAACTTTGGAAACCAGTTCCAAAAGCTGAAGAGACATCTCGCAGAGGAGTACGAGACATGGAAGAAGCTCTAACGTATAAGAAAGCGCAGGTGAACGGAAAATAGGGCCTGTTTTCCCTATGCATATATCAGTGCCTAGTTTCGATATTGTTACAACAACTCCCGTAATGAAAAATCCCAAGAGTAATAATTCCACGAAACCGACCAGCCAGCCAGACCCCTATTCCCTATGTTACCAGGCACCTTATGCCAAACCAAACCCAGACCCTTTTGTCTCAGTAGTATAATACAATCAATCCTGTCGCTGGTGTTGCTGCCACGCAATCTGCATCTTTAGTGCCTTCTTTCTTGTTCACTCTTCGTCGTCGTCCTCCTGCATCCAGTTAGCAAACAGTGTACCTTCATTTAAGGCTCACAGAAGTGTAGTTACCTCGTCCTTGTCAGACAAATCGGCGGCGGAAGCTTCCTTGTCACTGACATCGTCGGCTACTGAACGTTTAGTAAACTATCCCATTGGTCAAACCAAAGTCTTAACTTACCAGCGTCATCTTCCTTATCCTCGTCAACCGAAGCATCAGCTGGACTAGCAGTTTTGGGCTTTCTGCCGCGCTTCTTGAGTTCCTTGGGCGTTGTAGCAGCGGGCTCCTCGTCTTCAGCGGCGGCAGCAGCAGCAGCTCGGCGAGGTCGTCCACGTCCTCTCTTAGGAGTACCGTCATCGTTTACGGCCGCGACTTTCTTAGGCGTGGGAGCAGCCTTCTTCTTGCCACCACCGCGAGGGCGTCCGCGAGGACGACCAGTAGGGACATAAACCTTCTTAGGCATGGGCGCCGCGCCCTTGGGGGGCCTTCCACGGCCGCGCTTGACGGGAGGCTCGGCGGTGTTCTTGGTCACGCCAGCAGCGGACTTGGGAATCTTTGGTGATGAGTCGCCTTTAGACGCGACATCTTCTTTGGTGCGCGCCATGATGCGAAAGACTGGAGAAATAAAGAAGAATTAAATGAGAAATAATGACAGGAAAAATTCTCGAAAAATGAATCGGGCGAGCGCGACCGAAGATTGCACGAAAACAGGACTTGGATTGTAAGACGCGTGTGGGTTGATAAAGATAAAAGAAGAAGATGAAAAGAAGAAATGAGTGTCACAGGTTGTTGGGTGTTTGGGTACGCCGGTAACAAAGTACTGTAGTATCTAGGTAGTATCTACTACTGTACTTACGGATACCTAGTAGCTATCCGTAGAGCTACCTCCCATAGTAAATCTTATTAAAGTGGCTGGAGTTCGCGTCAAGTCACCGCGTGAAGAAGAGACAGAATAGTTTGGTCAATGGCCCGATGCTTGAGCGCGGTTTGTTTTCTTTCACTCTTGGCTTTCAGGGCTAAGCTCTAAAGGGTCTAGCGCTTCCGCATTTCGATGGACTGCTTGGCCCAAGCTCCTTCTTGTCCACAGTCAGAACTGGGAAAGAACAAGACAAGGGCCCCCTGTAACTGCCCCTAGCAACGCGAATGACGCTGGTAAACAAAAATCCATAAAGCGGTTAAAATGTGGATTGTTCTTCGACACCGACTTCACGGCAGCATCAACGATATCAGTCAAACGCTAACGAATATGGCTTTGGATTCGAGATTGATGCCTTCTGCAGCCTCTTCTTCGAGCTCTTTTTGTGAGGGCAGAGTCCATTCTTCAGCCTCGACTCCGTCACTGCGATCTCGAGATGCTGCCTTATCGATGCCCGCCAAATTAGACGGTGGAGGAAATGTAAAAGTTGTTGTCCGAGTGAGAGCGTTTCTCAAGAGAGGTGAGCAATGCAGAGAGACTTTTTCAATTTCTTGCAATCCTTCTCAGAAAACTAACCAATATTACCATCAGAGCTTGAGCGTCAGGCGAAATGTCTTATTGAAATGGATCCCATAACTCAGCTTACTACCCTCTCTTCGCCCGATGAGCCAGACGCAGAAGCTGCAAAACTCAAGACTCGAAAGGTCATTGAAGAAAAGAAATTCACTTTTGATAACTCCTTCTGGAGTCACGACACTAATGACGAGCACTATGCCACACAGGAAGACGTCTACAACAGTTTGGGCGAAGACTTTTTGGATCACAACTTCGAAGGATACCACACATGTATTTTTGCTTATGGCCAGACCGGCTCTGGCAAGAGTTACACCATGATGGGCACTCCTGATCAGCCTGGCCTGATTCCTCGAACCTGTGAGGATCTATTCGAGCGTATCGACGCTGCTCACAGCGAGAACTCCAACGTCGCTTACAATGTTCGTGTCTCTTACTTTGAAGTGTACAACGAGCACGTTCGCGATCTGCTAGTGCCGCCTCAGACAACGCATAAGGCACCCAACTATCTGAAGATTCGAGAATCTCCCACTGAAGGCCCATACGTCAAGGATCTCACTGAGGTACCCGTACGAAACATCAACGAAATTCTGCGTTACATGAAGCTGGGCGATACGTCCCGTACGGTAGCAAGCACAAAGATGAATGACACCAGTAGTCGAAGTCACGCTGTCTTCACTATCATGCTGAAGCAGATCCACCACGATATGGAAACCGATGAGACAACAGAGCGAAGCTCTCGTATCCGATTGGTAGATCTGGCTGGTAGCGAGAGAGCGAAAGCTACCGAAGCAACTGGCGCACGATTGCGTGAAGGAAGTAACATCAACAAGTCCCTGACTACTCTTGGACGTGTCATTGCTGCTCTGGCGGACCCTAAATCATCCAGAGCCGGAAAGCGAAGAGACGTCGTCCCGTATCGCGACTCTATTCTCACCTGGCTTCTCAAAGACTCGCTGGGTGGAAATAGCAAGACAGCCATGATTGCATGCATTGCTCCTTCAGACTACGATGAGACCCTGTCAACGTTGCGATACGCAGACCAGGCCAAGCGAATCCGAACCAGAGCTGTAGTCAACCAGGACCACATTTCCACAGCCGAACGAGATGCGCAAATTGCCGCCATGGCAGAGGAGATTCGTATTTTACAACTCTCTGTTTCCGACTCGAGACAGCGTGAGAAGAATGCCAAGGAGGCGGAGGAGAAGCTGGAGGAGTATCAAACTCACGTCAACTCGATGCAACGTATGATGGAGGAGCGCAGCATGGTGGCCGAGAGCAAGATCAAGAAGCTTCAGACAGAAAACGAGGCTCTGAAACTGCATTTGAAGCTTGCCATTGAGAGCCTCAAGAACCCCATTCCCATCGTCCCCGTCACGACAGAGGGCGAGTTCGACGACCACGACAGGGAAAATGCCTCCGAGTATGGCGAGGACGAAGATGAATACGACTCTGAAAGCACAGCATATGGCGATGAGGATGAACTGCAGGAGGAGATGCACCGATATCTCCAGGACATGGGCAACCTGAGAAAGTTAATGACGGCGGATCTTACGAGGTTCAAGACCGAGGACAGCGCCAGGATGCCACTGGGTAACAAAGACTTCTAAAACATGTGATGACGAAGGGGTATCAGATTGACGGAATTATTAGCTAGCATCATGGTTGGAGCACGGTGTTTTTGGAGCGTTGGTTTGAACGACTTGAGTTGAATAATTCAACGTACGAATGAATGTAGGTTTGTTAGATACTAATTACATAGAAAATTCTGTATCATCTTTTTTTTTTGTCTTGGGAACCGCCATCCTGACCACATGTTGCACAAGTCAAGCGTTTTTTATATTCATCTATCGTTGCATCCTAAATAGCAATAATCCAAAGCTTTTCATCTAGGCGTCCAGACCATCAAGTTCAATCATCTTTCTCACCAGTGTAATAACCTCGTCGTCCTTGACGCTCATTTCAGGATTCTCAACCTTCTTTGCAATCAGCTCATCCACCATACTTCTTAATCTTGCCAGCAAGACACCGATGCGCGCCCATCCTCTTAGTCTCAACCATCCGTCAACAAGAAGGCCTCTGCCCAACGTGTCAAGTTCGATCGGACCTGAAAAGAGGAGGAGCGTATATGCGTTGAAAGCTTTTACGTATATGTTAGTTGTGTTGTGCAGAGAGAGCTTAGGAGGTTGTACTTACGTGTTAGATCGCGGATAAAGATCTTGCTGGTAGAAATGAGACTGAAGTATGCCATGTACGCAGCATTGCCTGAAAAGCCTTGGCTTCCGAAGAGCGTACTGCTCGGGTGAACAAAGACTCGTCCGTTCTCCTGGTTAAAGAACTTTATCGACTTCGCCTCGGGATCCAGTTCAACAGCACCAGACATAGAACTAGCAAACTTCTTGTCGGGATACTGAATGCGAGCAATTTGCGGTGTGAACGCCGCTGCAACCAAGGCCCGCAGGAGCTGAGATCTGTCAGAACTAGTTTCACGAGCGTGTGCTTCACTTGACGCTTCAGAAGGGGCAACAATGCCAATTTCCGCGAGTGCCGCGTAGTACTGCGCACGCGTGTTGGAGATATCAGACAAGGTTTGGAAATTGAGAAAGTTTTCCTCGCACCACGATCGCACTTGACGCTGAGGCAAGCGGTCTTGCATCATGGAATCCCATTCCTGGAAAGCCTGAAGATCGGTCAAGAGGTCGCCATCACCACTGTAGAAGTTCATACGAGCCTCCTTTGCCTCATCTCTCCTCTCCTGCGGGGATAGAAAAGGACTTCGCGTGCTCAGTATCGCAGCGATAGTTACGCAATCACCCAGACAGCCGAAGATCGCACCAAATACCATCAGCTTACCACATCTCAGGTCAGCCGGTAGCATAGCTAACTGCTGACCCATAGCAGTGAGCTCGTCGCCATCGAGTGCTCCCATACGTCGCAAGAGCTTCATAGCACCGTCGATAGCTGTCGCATCAGGAGGTGTAGGGGACCGACCAAGGAAGCCAGCAACATCCTTCATTCCCATAGCGCGAACCGACAGGCAAAGCTGCTCCAGGGGTACACGTCGGATTTCAGGTTCCGGTCGCTCAGGCATTTGTTCCTCGAGCTTCTGTGTAAAGAGCTTATAGCATCTGCCTTCTTGGACTCGACCGGCTCGACCACGTCGTTGTTTGCAAGCAGCCCGTGATGCCCAAGTCTCTTCGAGTTTCCGCATATTGTTCTGGACATCAAAGCTAGTTTCCTTGACTTTTCCGCTATCAATTACCGCAATGATGTCGTCAATAGTAATAGACGTTTCTGCCACATTGGTAGCAACTACAATCTTTCTTTTTCCTGGAGGAGGACTTGAGAACACGCGTTTCTGCTCGCGCGTTTCTAGTGATGCGTGGAGTGGTAAGACATGAAGAGAACTAATCGCCTTTAATGCGCGGCAAGCCTGATTGATTTCACCAACTCCAGGAAGGAAGATGAGAATACCTCCAGACTTCTTCTCGTATGAAAGCTCGAAATCAATAGCTTTGACAGTCTCAACCAGCAGATTGTAGTTAATACGATGTCCTAGCTTCTGAATTACCTTGCCCAGAGCATCTCCGCTTATATACTCGGTGTCGGAAGTCTCAACGCCGTATGCAGTCATGCGGATCACGTCGTCCAGGTAGTACTCGTCTACTGGGAATGTTCGGCCCTCGATCTCCACAGTGCCTACGCTGAGTCCTTCCGAGGCAAAGTAGTTCTTAAAGGTCGCCGCATCAAGCGTCGCAGACATGAGAATAAGCTTGAGCATATCCTTCTTTGATTTCATGACCTCGCGAATGAGGTTGAGCAAGAAATCAGTGTCTAAACTTCGCTCGTGTACCTCATCAATGACAACGTGACTGACATCTGCCAGAGACGCCACGACATCTTCAACTCGACCTCCTGAAGTTTGCAACCGTCTGAGAAGAACACCGGTCGTTACAAACGTTATCCTGGTGTCCTTGGATCTCTTGGACTCGCCACGAATTGCGTATCCAACTTCGTCACCGACTCGTGAGCATCTTTCTTCCGCTACACGATCCGCAAGTCCAAGTGCCGAGATTCGACGCGGCTGTGTAACAATCATGTTCGCGCAGCCTCCTAGTCCTTGTGCATACAAGTCATCTAGAATGAATTGCATAGACTGTGTAGATTTACCCGAACCTGTCTCTCCGCTGATGATGGTGACATGATTGCTTCGGACAGTACCAATAATGGCCTCACGCATCTGCCACGCAGGCAGGGTTTGACGCTTACTGATCATGTCTTTCAAAGAGGTTGACCCTTGCCGTCGAAGCCACTGCTCCCGGTTCTTCTCATCCTTTACCCATTTTATTAGCTTGGGTGCACGAGCTGGCCGTTTCTTCTGTGCGATAGCTGCGACGGGTTTGTATTCAGCAGCAGCTGAGGAAACCGCTGAAATATCAACGAGTTTACCAGGATCTTCGATGATGCTGTTGATATTCTGTTGAACCCAGTCCATAGCCAGGTAAATCTTCATAGGCTCATCACGCAAGGACTCCTCAATATACTCAAGCGCTTTTCGGACAATGCCAAGCTTGATATAAGAAGGAATATTGGCCAAGATCGAGAGAATCAAGTTCGCAGGATAGGTGGCCGGACGACGGATTTGTAGCGATGCGTCGACAAGCTGTTGCCCGTTCTTGACGGAGTCCAGTTTGATGCGAATAACATTATCGCCTTCGCGCTCAAACCCGTCCCCATACATGGCTTCAAGACTTCCAATTTCTTCCTCCCATTGCTCTTCGGGCGTTCCAAGATCCAAGAAGTCGGCGTCGTCAGAGTTTTTGGACTCGATTGGGAAAAGTAAGTTTTGCAATGTCTCGGCCGCCTTGTCCTCATCCATACCCTGTTCGTCTAGTACCCTCGTGGCCAATTCAAGAGAATAGCCTGCTTGGGCAAGTCGCTTGATGATGCCCTCTCTTCTCAGATTAGTGGTACCGACTGAGACTCCGGCCGCATAACTCTCCGGCAAAGCCCATCGCGGAAGATCATCTTCAGGAACATGGATGAGAAGCCACTCGAGCGTCTCTTCTCGGTCCTTACAGTACTCGACTGCCTCTTCCACATGGCTCTTGCGAAAGCTGAGCTTAGTGAACTCGGCAACGATGGCTTCTTTTTGTGATTTTGACATGTGGACATCATTCGGATTCCACTTCACGCCGGTCCGCAACAGAGTCTCCAACTGAGCCCTTGTCTTCTTGCCCATTTCAACTTTAGGCACTGTGCTCCAACCTTTCATGATGTTTGATGCGCCTTTTCCTGTATTGCTCATGAGGACCAGTCCAGCCGCGCCAGGCATTGCAGCGGCCTTGGCTTTGGCAGCCTCAATTTCCTTTCTCTTCTTATCTGCAGCAGCCTTGGCTTCTTGCCGCTCTTGCAACGCCTTGAATGGATCTGCCTCGTACATCCAAGCTTTCCCTTCTTTGACATCTTGGGCCTTGAGGGTCTGGAAGTCTTTCCATAGCGATTTGTGTTCGGGTGGAAGAACAGTGTGCTTGTTCTGCATGCTACAGACTCTGAACAGAGCATATGTAGCCGCTGCATGTTTGGCTTCTATGGCTGTGGGTCGAGTAATCAAATGTTTATGTGTGACTGGAATCTTGAAGGGTTCGAGTCTGATGATTTGCTGCGTCTTAGGATCCTTAGCGCTCATGGTAACCCATACTGAGAATCCCTCGGGTGTCTTTCTGGTATCATAGTCGGGCCTCTCCCATCGTTGCTTCTGGCAGTACTCGCTGAGCAGATTGACAGGTAGCTTTCCTGTCCATGAAGAACCACCGATAAGTTGTTTTACCGTGGGCTTTGGCGGGCCCGAATCGAGTGCCGCTTCAGGAGTAGAAGTGCCACCTTTTTGGCCTTTCTTACCCTTAGTCTGGTCTTTGGATGAGCCAGATGGCATGGGATCCGAAAGATCTATGCCCCCACCAGCTTTTCCTTTGCCCTTTTTGACCATTATGAAGGGTCGTTGCTTATTGGTCGTGATGTTGTAGAATGAATATTGTCAAGGCCAGGATGATAAGTAAGTAAGTAGTTAGCAGCTAAAATTGGTGGAGTTCCTTCTACAAAGTAAGTGGACAAGACACCTATATATACCTTAGTACCTACGTACTACCAAACATGTTTCGACCAGCGATTTTTAGTTGAATGAGTCGTATATCTCTAATGTATCGATTCAGAGTCCAAGTTTTCTATTTTGAGATTTTACGTTATGGTTGTTTCCATTTTAATGAATTCACAAGAAATACTTATGTACTTGGGAAGCCCAGCAAATGACGCTTATTGTTAACGAAATGGAACAGTGAAAAATCAAGCACTCTGCGCACAACGAATAGACACACTGTGAGTACACGGTATCGCTCCACGTCGTGTACTGTGTACGTGAAAGACCACACACGGTCCAGAACCCTACCACCATTTATCAGACTTTCACGCCTTATTCTGACTGATATTTATGGTCATATTTACATCTACCGAATTCCGATCGACTATCTGATACCTTGTATTTTACGAGTTGACAGTCAAATAAAAAGATCTGAGAAACGAAACTTGCGACGTCGAGCAAGTCACAACACGCCAGGAATAGTCATCATGAATGAGGGGCAAACACTCCTATTATTCTTTTCTTTTTTTACAACTTGACTACGGTTCCCGGCTACTTTTAAACCAGATTCACCACCACTTGGCAGTAAATTCCGTAATCTCGAGCTTCACCATCTCAGAAGTCCTGATGCACTAGCATAGGCTTCCCAAGGCATCACGTCCTCGATTGACACTGCCTCGAGCTTTGGCGATAGTCCTGCGCAAGTCCCATGTGCCTGAACACCAACCATCCTGATGTTTCCTGCGTACACACGTAAACTCGTCGGTTTGTAGCTTCCGCATCTGTGACCGAGAAGCCAGACGCCTCCACTGACTCCGCTCTCGCCTCACTTCGTCACTCAGGCTGGAGCTTTCAAGCTACCATAGGGCCTGTAATTTGAGGGGTATGATTTCCCTCGTATAACCTTCCAGATACATTAAAAAGACGCGGTATGGGGTGTGATATCATGGGAATGGGGGGTAAACGACAGTCGGGTAAAAACTGTTCTGGGGAAGGGGTGTCGTGATGGTGCTATGTCTTTGGGGGAGAGGTTAGGATTGCTCCTCATTTTGAATTGGCTGTCGAAATTTCGATCCTGAATCAAGAAATTCTTTACATATCCATGGCGTCGTTGCCCTTGGCAAAGTCGAATCCTCCTGAAGGAGCGGCACCGTTGGTGCCAAAGCCAAATGTACCGTTGGGGCCAGCGGGTTGCTGAGCCATACCATCATCAGCATTCTCCTCATCATCGGAGAAGTACTTCTCAATGATGTTGTAAGCCTTCATGTAGATCTCCTCGTTGGCGTTATTCTGGCAGTCATGAATCTTTTCCATGCCACCACACTCCTCAATGAAGAGAGCATATCGGTTGATGGAGTCGCCAGACTCGCCAGCAGCCTGCTTGTCAAGGTCACCAATCTTGAGGATATTCTCAAGGCCATCCAGGGCGACCTGAATGATCTTATTATCGGGACAGCCGAGCAGGTCACACAGGGGCTTGATGCAGCCCTGAGCAACAAGGTAACGGATTTGCTCAGGCTTTTGGAGACCACCAGAAGTGGCGTTGCTAATGGCCCAGCAGGCTTCCTTACGGGTCTTGAGGTCACCGTTCTGCAGGAGGTGGATCAGAGGAGGAACGATGTTGGCATCGATAACTGCCTGGATCTGAGAAGAGTTGCCAGCGGTGATGTTGGAGATGGTCCAGCAGGCCTCCTTGCGAATACCGTCCTTAGTGGAGCTGAGCAAAGACAGGAGGCATGGCAAGGCACCACAGTTGATGATGACTTGGGTCTGAACATCATCTCCGGTAACGATGTTACCAACGGATCGCAGAGCAGGAGTCTGAACGGACGTGGAAGCGTGCATGAGGAGCTCCACCAGTCGGCGGGGGATACCAGCCTCGATCACGGCCTGAATCTTATCGTTGGAACCATCCGAAAGGTAGGAGATAGCCCAGCAAGCATCAATCAGAACCTCATCGTCAAGAGAGTAGACAAGCTTAGACAGGACAGGAAGTGCGGGGGCAATCTGATAGATTGTCAGTATATATTCATCCGATCATTTTATGATGACTCACAGTAGTCCAATCAGGCTGAGGAGTCTTGCCACGGCAGAAGTTGCTCAGAGTCCATGTAGCATTGCGGAGCATGCTAAGCTTGCGGCTGTCGCCGAGAAGGTTAAGGAGTGGCTTGAGAGCGCCACAGCTGAGGACATAGTCACGGCAGTGAGGGCTGTCACCAGCGATGTTACCAAGAGCCCAGACGGCTTGTTCCCTAACATCAGGCTCAGGGCTGGCAAGAAGCTCGACGAAGATAGGGACAGCGCCGGCCTCAATGACGACTTGGGTCTGGGTGGCGGAGCCCGAGGCAATGTTGGTCAGGGCCCAAGCAGCCTCGAACTGAACAAGGGTGTGAGGGGATCGCAAGAACTCGACAAAGCGGCTAACGACACCGGTCTTGATGACCTCCTCGATCGGGGGGTTACGCTCCTTGGATAGGAGCTTTCGGAACTTTGTAGTGGCCTGAATCTGTGAATCGATCTGGTCTGAGAAGACGCCTTGCACCATCTGGGGAAGGTCCTCGTTCAACTAAGATGAGAGTTAGCAAGCAGTCATAAGAAATGTTTAGCTTGAGCTATGCTGTTTGCGGACATCCCATCGATACAAGGAGCATCGAGTAGAACAGACGTCACTGCAACAATGGCTGACATTGCTCAAATCCACCGAGCCTGGATGTGGGGTTATGAGGTGCGTATTTCCCCCCACATCACAGGCCAAACGGGAGGGACGGAGCGAAGCGATGGCGACAGTATTTGCGCAAACAGCATGCATAGCCGGCAGCTCAACAACCAGGGGGGTCGGTGATACATACCTGAGATTCAGTAGGAGCGGACTCATCGTCGCTGTCAGGGGCCGCACCGAGGGAAGCACCAGGTCGGTTCTCACCGGTTCCGATACCTCGTCGCTTGGCCAAGTTCTCCTCACGCTTGGCCTTTCGGATCTCGACTTGCTGCTCCTCGCGACGGCGGCGGAGCTCTTCAGGCTTGAAAGTGTTCTTCGCCTTGAACTGGGTGCGGCGATGCTCAGGGATGTATCGCTCAGCCATGGTGACTGGTGTTATTCAGGTCCGAGGGGGCGTTGATAGGTAAACAGCAGCAAATTATTGTGCGGGGTGAAAGAAGCACAAATAGTTCGAAAGAGGGAAGCTCAGCGTCCAGGAGGGGATTGCTGGCTACGAAAAGTGGCGGAGAGAGTAAAAAATCTAGGATGGAAAGAGAAGGTTTGAGGAAGGGGAAAGGAGAAAGATTTGTTGTTGATGGAGATGGATGGGGAAGAGAAGTCTCGGTGGTCGGCCGGGGACTAGGAGGGCGTTGAAATGATTGACCCAGTGGGCGAGTCTTTCTTTAGGTGGTCCCCCAGGCGGTAGTGACTGTCTGCTAAACCCAAACAGAAACTGCTCCTGTCTCTGACAAAGTAAGGGCCTACCGGTGATTTCAGCCTCAGGCAGCAAATGGACCTAAGCTTTAGTTTGTACGCAGGAAATCAAATCAGCTCTGTTCTACAGGCGAAAAAAGAGGGTATGATGCGGATGATGTGGGTAAGGCAATCTAGAATTTGTCTAGAAAAGTGAAGAATTGTTTGTTTTCTTTCTACCTGCAGAACATGTAAACATTGCAACCGACAAAGGGTCTGCAATTCTGAAAGATCACTCGGCGCTGAAATGTTTGGAATCATCATTTGAATAACGAGTGTTTCGGTACAGATTCTAGGCTAATGATATCCCCTGGTTTCATTAATCTGTACAGTAACAACAGGATCCTAATGTAAACCTAAAAAACCCGCCACGGTCGCTGTACCTTAGTGTTAGTATCTACGCCTGCAACTCGCCACCTCATGTCATGCTCATATCACTCATGTCTGATTGGGAACACTCCGGTCACATGCTAAGTCACGTGTCGTCGCGATCGAGAAGGTGGGGGGACGGGTAGATAGGCGCGTCTACCCGCCCAGACTACTAAGACACCCAGTTCCGTCATTGTCAACCGCGTTTCACGGGCCCTCCCTTTCGACATTACGTTTTGATGCTGGCACTTGACGCGGTCGCGTCATTGAGCTCATCATTTAGTCGTTTCTCTGATTCAAACCTTATTTCGCTGCTTCCACACCAGCTCTAATGTCTCCATCAACACTTCCGAACTGTACACCAATTCGTGATATATTGGATGGCAAAGTTCGGCCCGGTGTCTTGGTTACTATAGTAGGCATCCTTATGGACTTTCGTGTCCCAGTTCCTACAAGGGGGACAGGTGAGAACGAAATTTCGCTCTTGCAGCTAGTCAGTCGGTCTAACACGCCCAGATTGGAAATGCACACTCCGACTTTATGATTCTTCAATTCAAGATGACGATTCAATCCCTGTCAACGTTTTTCGCCCAAAAGACGAATGTCCAAGGGTAGGCCGCGGTGATGTTGTGCTGGTCAGGAAAATCAAGGCAAGTGTTAACCACCTGTACAGTCGATTCCGCACTAACTATAACCAAGGTTCAACAACGCGAGCCAGAAGGATGGTCTTTATTGTCCCACTTTGGGACCAAAATTTCGGTCTACGAAGCTTCCAAGATCCCTAAGCCGCCTGGCGAAGCTTCATGCGCAGTGTATCCTATCAGCAGCTCCAAAGACATTCCTCCAAGTGGCCAAGAGAATGCTTTTGTTTCTCAAATGTATCACACTATTAACCTAGATCGAGTCCCGGCTCAAGAAGAGTTTGAGAGCATGATCGTTACTTCTGCAAATGTCAAGGACAAGTTCAGCCTACTTAAAGATGTCAAAGAAGGTCAGTTCTGCAACATAGTAGCCCAGATTGTTCGGCTACCGTACGATGCAGGTGACAGAATCACTTTGTGGGTTTCTGATTATACAGAAAATTCGTCGTTTTTCAACTTTTCCATCGGCGCAGGTGACGCTTCTCTTGGGCGAGATGGCGATCCGTACGGCTATACCGACAAGTTTACTACAGCCGCCAAGACGACTGATTGGCCTGGCCCTTACGGCAAGAGATCAATACAAATTACCTGCTGGGAACCGCATGCTAGCGTCATTCGCGACGAAAACATAGGTTTCGAGTCATGGGTCGACGCAAGGAATTTACAGATCAAGACAGGCCACAACGGCAACAATCTGGAGGGCTTCCTGAGGGAAGATCGTGGTGCTTACGGACCCAAGCTTGGCTTACAAAGGGTGGACATGACAGCTGGTACCGACTATGTTAACCCTCATGCAAAGGCGGCGTTGCAGAGAAAGAGGGAGTACGAACGCTTGAGAAAAGACCAACTCAAGGACATCAGAGAGGCGAGCAAAGCAGGAGAAAAGCGCAAAAAGTGCATGGAAACGAGCAAAGAGGCAAAGAAGGAGAATGCCAGGGCCAGACGGAAAGCCAAACGCAAAAGGGAAGCCGGCAGGCAAGACCAGGGCGATGACCAAGCAGAAGAGGATACAACGCAGGTTGCGGACCTGAACACACGAGGTATTCTCCCCATAACACACTGGTTATCCATGCTAATGACTTTCAGTGAAATGTGAGAACCAAGACAAGGCGGCTAGTCGACTTTGCGAAATAACTAGCATTGTGCAACATGAAACTACTGTCGAGGGGGAAAGCGTGAAGGTCCCCCTGCCGTTTGTAAACTTGAACTACCGGGCCAATGTCCGAGTTGTCGACTTTTCTCCGTCAAACCTCGCAGATTTCGCATATCCAAAGAAGGAGTCAGAATACGACATCCTCTCTGATGATGGCGAAGACTCTGTGTCGGATGACGATTCCGAAGATGATGAGCAGCCAAGCCAGATGACGCTGGATGCTTTCGCTCAAGTACGGAATTGGGAGTGGCGCTTCTTCTTGGAACTCGAGGACGCAGTTGACAATCACAAGCAGAAGAAGCAAAGGCTCTGGGTACTCGTAGATAATCAAGCTGCTCAGTGCCTTACTGGTCTCGATGCGTCAAACCTGAGACAAGACAAAGAGCTATTGTCTACGCTTCGCGACAAGATGTTCACTCTCTGGGGAAACCTGGAAGAGAAGAAAACGGCCGCCCAGGAAGCAGTAAGAAAGGGAAAGCCTCCAGCTGATAGTGATGATGAGAACGAACAAAAGACTGCAGGCAACGAGTCAACGACGCAATTGACTAATCGATCTTTTCCATGTTGCATACAACAATATGGCATCAAGATTACCGAACCAGATCCATCAAAGGCCAATGCGGGAGGTGGGAAGCGGTGGCAGAGAATGTTCCGCATTTTTGGCACCATGATTGCAAGAGGGTAGACATTCGAAAAAGTTTTTGTCGGGTCAAAAAAGGAAGAAAAAAGTACTCGACTTTGGTGGAAAGTGAATTTGGAGTTCTAAGCCGGGGGCATTAATGACTTTAACAAGTTACTACTGTAAGACCATATCGCGAAGAGTGAAACTGAGGCGCAAACATTTCTGATGATAAAATGGCTACTTATGTACACATGTGCAGTCTTTTCACGCCCAAAACTCAAAGTCCACTGCCGCATACCCAGACTCCGGCATGTAAGCCCAAAGCGACAAGAGACCACATAAACAGAAATAGAAAAAAGAGTGAAAATGACTAAAACCGCCAGCCTGCGAGGCAAATGGGGAAAACAGAGGCCACTCTTGCTGTGCATCCAAATAGCTATGCACCCCCCATATATGAGAGGCCAATCACGCTGCGTTCTAATCCCCTATAACTTCATTATCTGATTCATGAGCTGGTCGTTCCGCTTCTTCGTCTTCGTTGTCGTCATCGTCCTCAATTGGGTCATCCTCCAAGAGACCCTTCTGACGAAGATCTTCTCGCGAACCCTCTTCAGGGGGCGGCGTGCTATCAAATATATCATCGTCCTCAACCACAAGCGCTTCGCTAAGCTGAGGTTTTTGAGACTTGGACGTTGTGGGGTGCGTGTTGGCGGCCTTTTTCCTTGTTCGCTCGGCCAGCTTCTCCTCGTCGAGATAGGTGATGACCTCCTTGAAGTTGTGACCGAGCTTGTTCTGGTTGCGAAGCAAACGTCGCCGCAGCTTGCCCGCATGTGTACCCTTGTTGTCTACAAGTCGTGCGGTAATGACGAGAACGTATTTAGCAGTGAGTTCGCAGAGTGCCTTTTCAGCCTTGAGTTCGGCAGCGAGACGCTCTTCCTCAGACAGGCTCTCATCCTCGTCATCTTCCTCTTCCTCCTCGTCATCAGCTATAGGATCTTCATCCTCGGCAGGTTCGTTCAATAACTTGTCTTTCTTTATCTTCTTGGCGTATAGTTTCTCGGCTCCGTCAAAAATAGCGATCAGCTCAGGAATGAGTCCCGACTCGATCTCCTGAATCAATGCCTTATATTTTTCACCTTCTGTGGAAGGCGACCCAGAATTTGAAGCAGGACGAACCCTTTCAATGGTAGGTCGTAGGGTTGCAAAAGTTAGATGAAGATCACACAAGCTGCCTGTGGCAAATAGTCGCAGCTGGTCAATGGCGGCGCGTGAGGAAAGCGTTTCGATGAGATGTCTGCGAAAAGTTTGGCGAAGTACAGATAGGCGGTCGAGTTCAGCGTCTGCGATATTGAGACCTGATGAAAGAAGTGTGCTGTATGCCAAAGCCTTCCACATAAAGTAGAACAGGCTGGTCTTGATAGCATATGAGACCACCTCATCCTCCAGGTCATCAATATCCTGATCATCTAGAGGTTCATACTTGCCGCGATGCACAATGTTGGCGAGTATTTGAATTACAGGTGTTGTTGTTGACTCTGCGGAATCCCCCTCAGCCTCAAGAATGTCTACACAGTTGGACAGACTCGCCAATTTGCTGATCTTCAAAAGAACAGTGGATAGTTCCTTGAGAGGGGATTCCTCCAAATTCCCTCTTGATGAAAGCTCGTAAGTCTTGTCAAAGTTGTGCAACGCAGTCACGGTCGACTCCCACAGATTTGAGATCTTGCCGTCTGTAACTTCTTCCAGTTCGTCGTATCGACGCGAATGCAACAGCGCTGCTGCAGCTTCGGACAAGACTCTCTTGTCGTCATGTCTGTTGAATTGAGTGACGATCTCGTCAAGGAGCTTCTCGTATTTGGTCGTGTTTTGTCGCAATTGCTTGAAAACCTCAATGTCGGGAAAGTGTGCTAGGCGAAGAACGATTGCGGCCGTGTCCGGCTCGGCTCCGAATTTGCTTAGAAGATGAGGGATAACAGTGACCAGCTCAGTCGCAGTGTCCTCTGGGCTGATGCTCACATCGTCAGCATCTTTGGATGACTGATGCTTCTTTCGTGACCTATCATGTTCCCCAGAATGAGTCAAGCTCGACTTGACTGCCGAGCTTAATACATCCAATAATATGGCTTCTTCTGCAGGTGAAGGAGCAACAGCCTTCTTGAATGCAAGTTCTGGGTTATTGCCCTTGGATCTTGCTTTTGAACTTGTTGTGTGATCAAATAGTAGATATCCAGCGAGCAGTGTCCACTGCTTGATTTCATCAACCTTCTCGAATAGAACTTGAGATGCCAACGAGATCCTTGTCTCTGGAACAGCTGCGTCCAACAGGTCTACGGCTGCATCCAGCCCTAAAACCTGATTAATTTGCTCCTCCTCAATTTGACTGTCGTAAATGGCGAGTGTCTCAGCCAAACACTTCAAGTCAACCCATTCGGCGCGAGGGACGTCGAGAGAGGCCTTCTTCCCCTTGGGAATCTCCTCCATAATGTCGGAGTCACCTAGCGATTTCACCTTTTCGTTGATAGCGTCTTTGGTGCAGGCTACGAAAAATCCAACAACAGCCTTTCGAATTCTAAGCTCGTTGTCAAAGATGAGTTTTCCAATGGCATCAACCTCTTCGCCCTCGAGCATGTCTTGGTCACGAAGGACGTCAATAACGGCAATCGCTGCTACGCGCACAGAGACGTCGGCATCTTTGCAGGCCATTTCCACTAGACGGGGGCGAAATCTGTCGATGAAATGTCCCAATGTGTCTGCGTCTCTTCGGAAGATTTTAGCAAGGTGCCTAAGAACCTCGTGACGTGTGGGAGCATGAGTATCTGACAACATCCAGCCTAGGTAGCGCAGATAGCCGGGATCAAGAAAAAGGGCTGGCAAGGAAATGATCCAGTTACCGAGGGCCTCCACACATTCTGTCCTGATTCTAGGGTCAACATCTCGGTAGCGGTGAACAAAGACAGTGTCGAAAAATGATTGGATCATCTCGGAGCAAACTTTGCGGTTGCTGGTGTTCTTTTCCGCATCACGCTGCACCGCAGCGGTCATCTTGACTTTCGAGTTTCGAGCTTTTCCTGCACGTCCAAGCCTGAAATCAAGGTCGTTGGCGACCATGACAAGGGCAGACTGAACTGCCAAAGATATGGTAGTAGCAGTGTGGCGGAATGGTCGGAGGCTTGATGATGACATGCTAGCAAGCCATGCATGAAGGTTTTCGACCAGAAACTCGTCCCTGTACATGAGATTGTTTTGATGCATGTTGACTATGAGGTTTTCGAAGAAGCTAATGAGTACGTCTCGGAAGGATCGCGACTGTTTCGTCCTGGAAATGAGAGGGTAGTCGGTGATTTCTTGCTATAATCGTCTCAGCCTGAATTCTTGCGATAAAAGCGTAGGTTAACATTACCTCTTGATACACGCTCTGCAGATCCGCCAGTCGGCCAGCGATGTTCTCAGCATCTCGAACATCATCTTCTGTGATGAGTTGGCCACATCCAGCGCATTGCAGAATACAATTGACTAGGTCAGTGAAAGCTGCCACCCCATCGTCATTGTACTTGTTCAACCATTCTTCGGCCACTGATTTACTTGAGTCACCAGAGCCGAAAAGATCAGCTGAGTCGCGTTAGTATATAGAAAAGCGCGTGTGTCGAAAGGGATTCTGCATACAATAGAGACCGGTTCCTTTCACAGCCGCGTCTTCGATCCGAACACTCTTTTTAGGTCTGCTCGGGAGGCTTTTGGCGGCATGAGTGACTCGCGCAGGTCGCAAAGGTTTAGAACCATTGATCTTTGGCTTTTTAGCAGAAGGTTTCTTTGCGCGACTTGTTTGCGTCGCCTTCTTTCTAGAGCGCGGTGCGGGATGATCTTCATCGCTGTCGTTGTCAGGCTCGTCGCTCATCTCCTCATCTGAATCAGGCGCTTCATTTTCAGCAGCGACTTCTTCTTCACCATCGTCTTCTTCGTCGTCCTGATCGTCTCGCTTGCGTTTTGGGTGTGTTGGATGGGATACAGGTTCGGGTGTAAATTTAGAGGGCGCTCTCACGACGCGTCCCGATCGGCGACGCGTTGTGGCATCGGGGTCGGGTGCTGGGCTTGAATTACTGTCCATGGTTTCTTTCCAAGGTGGTCGCGCTGTAGGGAATTGAAATTATCAAATCTCAATCTCAACAACCCTCGATGCGAGGGCAACAATGGAGTCTTTGACCACTTGGCGCGTCGAATGTCGCGTGGAGTAGGTAAGTAGGCAGGTAGAGTGCAAATAGGTTGAGATGACGCCGCAAGCTATTCTGGAAAGTGGGTGGGCGGTGTTAGCTTCCTACTATGCATACCTACGGCTGAATATCGGGTGGCGCAGCTTTCGTCCTGAACCGCACTTTTCAGGAGCGCACTTCAGTACCTCTTTTCCCTTCCGTTTACCCCCCAGAATTACCAAGCCACACCCAAGCTCGGAGTATCACCCCCACAATCCAAGCACAAATATGGGTTAACAGCCACAACTCTGACCAACTACCTCTTATCTCTTATCTAATAGCAGAAACCCTTTGATTCGTACCTCAATTGAAACCAAGGCATTTATTTGTTAGTGATGCTGCGTCAAGATGGAGACGCTGTTTGGCTTTCACACAGTCTTGACTCGATTTTATTCTCACTAATTCATCCCTGTCTGACCTTTCTCACCTTTCGCATCATCACAGTATGCTATCAAAATGGAGTCGCCATTTCCTCCCTCATCCTCATCACCCGGCGATGGCCGCATCGTCGTTGGCCTGCTCCCTGCAGGTGAAAGTGGCCTCGAAGCTATGACCTATCAGTATCCTCTAAAACTGATATCACCGGCTCCTTCGTCAAACCAACCAAGTACGCTGGTATTTCTGCTGTCGTATGGAGGGGGTCTTGTTGCTGGAGACGGTATAAACCTGACAGTCCACGTCAAGCCGGATGCGAAACTCAGCATTGCTACCCAAGGTCACACAAAGATCTTCAAGTCACCTACAGCAGACGTTATTACAAGTCAAAACTTGGAGGTCACCATAGACAACAACGCTTCAATGTGTCTTTTACCAGATCCCGTCCAGCCATTTGAAGATAGCGTATACGCCCAGAAGCAGATATTTAAGCTCCGACAGCAAGCGTCTCTCTGTCTTTTGGACTGGGTCACACAAGGACGTGTTGCCCGCGGTGAGAACTGGAGCTTCAGGAAATGGTCAGGACGTAACGAAATATGGTTACAAGATTCTAAGATGACTTCTGCCGGCAGGCTCCTTGTCCGAGACTCCATCGTCTTGTCCAGAGAAGCAAGTAAATCCGTTGGACGAACGCTTCCGGAAATGATGCAGCATATGGCCATAACGGGAACCCTCATCCTGCGGGGAGCTAAGACAAAGTCATTGGGGGAATTCTTCCAAACCGAATTTGCTGCCCTTCCCCGCATTGGTGCCCGAGACTTTCGATCGCCAGAAGCAATGGCACAGGACAATTCAAATACTTCGGACCTCGAACATTGGCGGATGCAGAGATTGGACAATGAGAGGGAAGGCGGTGTTCTCTGGTCTGCGGCCAACGTTCGAGGTTGTGTGGTTGTCAAATTTGGGGCAAAAACAGTAGAAGCAGGAAGAGAATGGATTGGGTCAATGCTTGTTCAAGAGGGGAGTATTGCTTCAGAATTCGGAGACAAAGCATTAATGTGTCTTCGATGAGATCTTGCATAGATACCAAGAACCAAGGTGCATATATGGTTGGCGTTTTCTAATTCAGCATCATTGAAACTACAGCGATTACAGCTAGACAACCTTTCAGTTCTGCTACGGCATTGACCAATTGTGGCTCAATATATAAAACTATATAGTCAATATTGTCGCATGACTCCCCGTTACCGTTACTGTCGCAGCTGGAACTGAAGCGACTGCGCTGCCGGCATTGCACTTTAAGATGCTGTTGTTTATTGCCAAAGCTTTAGTACTGTTAACATCGCGGAGTTGGTCCAATCAGCTATCATCTATTCCGATGACCCAGACAGACAGGTCCTTTAAAGCAGATCCATCCTAGGTATATAATGCTTGGGGTCAAACGTCTCAGATTGGCGACCCTTTTTGCCAACCACGGGTGCAACAGGGACAAAACCATTCTAAGAGTCTTCTAAACATTCTAAGCATTTTTACCTACAGTACTACTGATTTCATAGCCACCTGACTTGGCGCTCTCAACAGCCATTGATGCTAATATTCTTCTTCCCCAGGATGATAAATTCCGTGTCCGAAAATCATGTGTTGCGAGTCATCTGTATTTTCTCTGCATGAAAAGTATACAACGAAGGAAACAGTGACATAATTATCTCGTAATAAAAAGAGGACAGTATGCTTGGGTAACTTGGTGCCTACTGTAAGAACATGAACTTTTGACTGTCTTTGTGTCGTATTTCCCAAGCACACGACTGGGGCTACGGTTGAGTCTCTGGCCAATGGAACCTGGCTGCATTTCCGCATTAGGAACTAGGTACCTACAGTGTAACATTAGCGCACTGACTGCCTGGGTACTAACATGAGAACGTCCACTACCTGTAGTGGAATCTCTCCCAACCCTAGCTGAAGAATATATAGACTATGACGGACTTTTATTCTTAGAAGGGCCATTGTAAGACGTATTCCGAGGTACTGCTACAGTAACTGGTGGTTCATTGAATTAACTCGCTTTGATCACTGCAAGAAGACACTATAATTCCACTCTTTTATATATGTGAATCACTCCCAAACGGACCATAAATCGTCATTTTTATAGCGCAGACATCCAATCTACTGTTCTATCACTACAGACTATTTGTTCGTAAGTCATAGCAACATATCATCTTGTCCTCCATACTTACAGAACTACCTTATACCTACCCTCAGTACTGAGCACTGATCTTTGAAGATGGACGCTAATCTTGATCAGTGACATCAAGCGATAGGCGGTGAGTGCAAATACGGCAGAATTTCTCGTCCCCCACCTTCCCGCCCCCCACTATCTGACTTTCGGCTTCGCGATTCAGACTAAATTTTTGTAATGCTTTATAGAATTCCAGGACCTGCGACAACGATAATAACCACCACGATTGCCAGACTACGTCATCAATTTCGTCTCAATCACCAAAATTGCGAACAATATGAACAGAGGAAGGGCATCGGCCCGGGGTACCCGGAGAGGCGCTGCTGCCGCAGGTTCACGAGCAACCGATGAGAGCAGCGCTGGCCCTTCCGCTACTCAAGCAGCTTCGGGGAGTGCTACTCCAGCCCCTCAGAGCACATCTTCCGCACCAACTCGCGGCGGTGCTACCGCCCGGGCGACGAGAGCACCTGCGGCCGGTCGCTTCCGGCCCAAGAATGTTCGTCGAGATGAGGCGGAGAGAGATACTCTGGCCCGCCAAGAGGAACAAAAAGCCAATGAGAGAGCGGCAGATGAGCGTAAAGCTCGCGGTCGCTCACGGTTCAGAAGCAAGAGGAGCCGTGGCGATGCCATGGGCAGAGGTGGTTTTGGTCGAGTAATTTCAGGAGCCAGTGGTCCTTTCTCTTCCGGCGCAGCAGGTAAGACCAACATGTGGCATGCTCTATCCTACTCGCAAATTTCTAACAGCTACAGGATCTGGCGGTCGAGGAGGTGGTGGCTGGTTTGGTGGTGGAGGCGGAGGAGGTGGTGCTGGTGCTGGTGGTGGACGAGGTTTCAAATCAGACTCGAAAACTGGCTTCGCTCAGGCGACGCGGAATCGCGAGGCTCGAATCAATGCGGATAAACTCCATATTCACACGCCCGACGAGGATCCCGACAGCGAGGACGAGGCGATGATGGAAGCACTCAACTCCAGGGCTGTCAGTGTATTGCCCATGGGTATATATCGACGGGAGCATAAAGATGAGGGTGTCATTGTGGCCACCACTGCAGAACTGGAAGCCGCAGAAAACGCTCAAGCCGTTCCTCCTCCACAAGCCAAGGAAGTGGAGGAGAGCCTTTGGGTGGATGGCGACGTAGGCGAGGTCCAGCCAACAGCTGAGAACAGAGAAGATGGGGGCATTTGGGACAACGACTCAAAGCCTACTGTTATCAAGAAGGAGCAGGACGACTCTATGGACTTGGACCTTGAAAGCAAGGTAGATACAGAGACTGCGAGCAAAGACACTTCTGCGACGCCGGTGCCACAAACCAAGAAACCAGCACAAGAATCGGAAGAAGCTATGATCCGATCAGATCTAGAAATTCTTGCCAATGAACTAGGCGCAGTCGAGATTTCCGACAGCGCAGAGGGGGAGGATGCGAAAACTCCAGGTCTTAGCAACAAGGATGGTCGCATGTACTTGTTCCAATTCCCTCCTGTTCTACCTCCTCTACAACAGGTTGCCCAACCCAAGCCCAACAAGATCAAGCCTGAACCCACCGAGGGCAAAGATAATGTTCTCGAATCAACGCCAGCTGCAGCCGACGCCACTCCCATCGATCTCACCAACGACTCGAACAATACTGGCTTCAACATCCCTGGCTTCGAAGATCCAGAACAAAAGGCTGGTTTCATGTCCAGTCTACTGTCTTCCGGTGGCATGGTGGGTCAGCTCAAGGTACGCAAGTCAGGCCGTGTAGAGATGGACTGGGGTGGCAGCACAATGGAGCTGAGCCCTGCTGTTGGCATGAACTTCTTGACAACGGCCGTCATCATCGAGGAGAACGATGAAAAGCCCCGGCCAGGTGTTGTTGGAGGAGAGAGTATTGGCATGGGCAAAATCATGGGTCGTTTTGTCCTTGCGCCTAAGTGGGACGAGGAGGAGGAATGGGAGGTCTCATCCGAAGACCTTAGAATATAGTAGAGTGATTTTATCGTGACTGGTGTACATACAGGCAGTCATGAAGTACCTCACCAGGAAGCTCGTATGATGAGAATAAGTACCTACTCGGGTACAGACATATATATGCTTGAGAGACATGTCTGAAAGAGGAGGCACCAGACCTAAATGAACAAAGATACCCAACACAACCCATCCAACAAGTATCTCGCCTTTACAAGCCCATGTTTTTTTAGAAAGTGCACGGTTCCTTTCTATGCTTGTATTGCGTCCTGTATATCAGCTCTTGTGAATGAATGCCAAAAGCTTATAGTCCGAAAGGTACGGGGGGAAAGGCTTACCACTCCCATGAATCGAAAGAGGCCGCAGATTCCAAAAGAGAGCCAAGCAGTTATTGGAAAACGATAAATCATCATAAATACATTAGAAACTATCCAAACGCCCGAGTGTTTCCAAGAAATGCCCCATGCGCCTTGCCTTGTGATCCCTGCCAGTCCAGGGCTCCTTTCTGCCTTCCCTCGTATGACACCTCTCTTATAAACTCAGCCAATGCTATTATCTTGAGATCCATTCACCCAGTCTACCAGTTCGTTGACCAACGCCTTTCGCCAGCGTGCTTTCCATGACCGAAAAGAAATTATCTGTATAAACACAAAGTAATGTAACAAGGATACGGCAGATGACCATACGTATGGCCCTCCGGTCGTTAATAGGGGTATCATATTATGGGTATGCTCATCTCCTTTTCCCCTTGATATTGTTGCGCTCGAGGTCTTGACTCTGTGCTTCGAGATCGTAGATCTGGTCAAAGGATCCAGAAGGAGATCGATACATCTGGGTATCAGGAGGTGTTTTCGGGGGCGATATGTTGCTTTGTAGCACCAAGATTTCGCTCTTAGCGAGGCTAGCTTGTCCGGGTGAAAGGGGACCGTCAGCTGGGCGTCGAGGGGGTAAAATATAGGTATCGTCTGGATAGGATCGATTGTGGCTATGGGGGGTGACGTTGGTCAGCGAGACATCATCAGGGCCGAAGCCTGGCATGATCATGACTCCAGCATTGTGGCGGTTTGGATTGGTCTTGACAACTCCCGAATGCCCTGTGCCGTAAGTGTGATCGGTAGATTCGAAGCCCCTGATTTTCATTGTGCGTAGCAGTGGACGAATGGTAGCCAAACTGGATGCAATAATGGCAACACCCGGTTCTATCAGGGTCCAAACCATGGCATCGGTGCCAGCAACTTGAGAGGTGTCAGCTAGAGACTAAGCATTTGCTCAGGCGTCACTCACATAGAATGTCCTCGGTATCTGTAAGATCAGCAAGGAAGCGTAAGCGTACCAGGGTTGCGACACTTGCACTTGACGGTCCATTAGACATAGATATGGGGCGAAAAGGGAACTTTCGACTTACAATATACCCAGTCCTAGAATGACGATGACAGTTGCTTTGGCTTGTTTTGTCATCTTCACAGACCACAACATTGGAATGGGTAGCAGTGCCTGTTGTTGAAGATTAGCGCAGATCAAATGCAAAATGAAAGGCTTCGCTAACATAGAGCCAGTCAGATAGAACCGTCATGACACTTATCGCATAGGCAGCTGAGACGATTTGGTCGGCGGAAACACAAGTGCCGTCTTTGATGCGGAAGTCCCACTGCATCTCTACTGGGTTGCATTGGAAAAGGTTCCAGAACCAGAGGACCAGACTCCAGATGGTAATGACGGCTAGACTGATCCATATTATCCAGTTGTAAACCTTCTTGACACTGAGCCGAAGCAAGAAGACGCCAATGCTTAGTTTGATGAACATCATATCTAGAATGTAAGTTGCCGTTGCCAAGGCTTGCCACTGATATAATGTAAGCTTTCAAACTAAGTATCTATGATGAACGGGTACTAACCATAAGGGCCCGTACTTCAGTCTCATCAGACTGAAAAGCGTCGTTATGTTTTCCTATTCCTTTCTCAACACCTTCCAGTATGAAAGAACAAGACACGGTGAAGATGACCTATTACCAGGTAAGTTTTTTCTGGTGGTACAACATGATTAATAATATACCTGGGCAATGAGCATGAGCCAGTCGTCGAGTTGTAGGCCTTTCATTAACCAAATTCTCGTGTAGGTACGCAGCCCAACTGAGATCCAGCTGATGGACAATAGGGTTATTGCCGTTGCAACTAATGCGATTCCATTTTCCTCGTTCAAGTCGATATTCTCGTTAGTAGCCATGGCGCTTCGGCGTCACAAGTAGCCAACTGTCTCGAGCATGGCCTGCTTTTCAAGTGTCAACAGATGGTCGAAAATGGACATAGGATGGTAAAAGATATCAGACGGGGGCCATGTATAATATCAGTGGAAGCCAGGCAAGGGGGCTGGGCCACTCTAAGATATATCTCGCAGGTAGAGATACCAGTGAATCACACATCTGGTATTGCACCCAACCGACATGGCGGATCTGATCAAACGCAGGTAAGGGTGTTCGGCACACAGCCCACTTCTGGGGGTGTCAAAATGAAGTTGGTGGCTATGGTGTGTGTGGACATGATACGACGGATGCAAGGTACCAGACGTGCCTCCGGTTGAAAGAGAAAGAGAGGGTGTGAAGCTGATGTCGTCAGGGTACCCTGGCACCTTGTCACTTTGAGGATTCAAAGCCTCTTGCGGCATGTTTCTAGCGTTCTTCAGTAACCGGGGTTAGCGGGAAGGCAAGTTGCTTCCCCGATCTCCTACCCACACAGGTCCTTTCTTGGTTTGACAGGAGTGACGGATCTGTTATAGTCTCGTTTGGTAACATGTCTGACAAGTAGTTAGGGCAGAGTCTCGCCATGTCGTTTGGCAAAAGCAACACTGTCAGTCTATGGACAGCAAGCATCAATCAGGTAAATTATGATATTGTGCTCTGTAGGCTCTCATTTTTGTTTTGGATATTGAGAAGCGGATTTCGGTGGCAAACTCGTTGTCGGAGCGCGATGTTGACTGTTGAGCAAAGGCAACCCAAGGACAATGCCCTTGTTTGAACCAAGAACCCTGTACGGCGATTGAAGCCACCAGCAATTACCTTTGTTAGCCAAACGCCATAGCTCGGAGTTTTGAATACTTCCAGTTAGGACTTGTGGAAGTTTCCTCTGTCGACAACTCAATTGGTCAGTATCATACAACATGTTTGATAGCCCTTGGACAAGACCGTTGACAATCGTCCATCATGCAGGCAGCTAAGTTTGTGGAGTCGCAAGATTTCCCCAGCAAAGTTAGATGAAGTTACGAGATTCACCTTGGACTAGAGGGCAAAGAAAGATATTGCAGATCTTTGAACCGCCGTACCCATGATGATTTTCCGGTGGCTAGACCTTTCTAGGTTACTTTTCCCGATGATGGGAACCCGAAGATATGGTAGGACACCTTCAACCGTACTTAGCAAGGCTTCAGCTCAACCGTTGTTTCAGCATCAGCTCTAGGGACGCGCCCAGTTCTGCATCCCTGTTATCAGGACACCGAGAGGACTTCTGATATAGTCAATCGAGAAAATAATGTAGGCAGTCCTGTTTTCAGACAATCGCTCAGTCTTTGGTTATGATCGATCACCTATTGGGTTTGATATTGAGCTGATGGCTTGCTATTGGCGGACTAGTCGCACGCGATTCAGAGACTATCGACGGGAAGAGGGTAACATTGAAGAACCCGAAGGAACAGGTAGACAGGGCATGACAATCATTGATCCGCCTCGCTTCCGAACATGCCTGTCGGCTATGAAGCCCCTGTCCATCTTCAGGTGTGGCCTCATCACGCACCGGTGAAGACTGGCAAAATGTGTGTTGGGAGTATGAAACGTGGTGATTCGCAGCCACTCTGCTGATTTTGCGTCTCACAGCATGGTCAGTTTCCTTTTACAGACAGGTGCAATACCCTGTACCGCAAACTAACACACCATATGCCTTGGCTCAACGGGCTTTTCGTGAGACGCTGAAAGTACTCCGTACAGTACTAACGCAAATTATTTGATTGAGCTGCCTGGCAATCTCCCGTTTTCTTCTGTGCCGCGAGCATGATCCTCGCGCAATACGATCCTCCTCCGGTTGACTAACCCATCGGAGGGCTAATCAAATAAGGAGTGAGATCATTTGTCAATAGCCTCGGTTCTGTGGTATTAAACAAGATAAAGATTGATGTTGTACAAAATTGGCGGGAGGACGGAAACGCGGAAACTGCGGAAGGTGCTCACCCGTAGTTCCGTGCCTTCCTTCGTCTTCAAGTCAAATGTTTAAGTAAGGGTGGTCCTTCCCACTTTCCCCGTTGCGCAAAAAGCAAACGAACCTGTCAACTGCCAAAAGATCGTTCATGTAGCAGTAGCTACCTAACTATCTACTAGCTTAACTGCCTGCCATATCAAGCCCGATAAACTGGAAAGTGCGACTGCCCATGATTGGACATTACTGGGTTGGAAAGTTCCGATCAACTCCAGTACAAGTCTAGCCCCTCCTCGTCTTGTTCGGCAGTAACCCGTAAGTAGATGTATCAAAGACTAAAATGAGTCTGGGCCATACGCAGTTCATTCTTAATTTAAGCTGACTTTCCACTATAGAAACTGTCGGAGGAACTAACGCCTCAAATCGAAGTTTCTCGCGCTTTATAACCTAATTCTTACCAAACCTCCGACATCTTCCAGGTCATAGCGCTGGTAGTCTGAAGTCGCCCATCAAACCGAAACAAAATGGCCGATATTGCTAGAGACGTGTCCCTAGGACTTACTTATGCGTCTCACCAATACGGTGATCATAGCCGTCAGAAGCTAGGCGTTTGGCGCTTCTCTAATCGCTCCGATCAAAAGTCAGGCCATTGGGTGGTGTAAGGGCTTCCTCACCTCGAATGTGATGTTTGCTAACAGCTACACAGCTTCATCCATGGGGGCGGTTGGCGTGATCCCCGTAACGATGAAAACGATTTCACCGAGAGCATAAAGCGTATCGTTATCTCAGGCGCTGTCGCAACGCTAGATATCGCCGGTTTCATCAGTATCGACTACCGACTATCACCTCATCCAGAGTTTCCCCAGGAAGCAGCCAGCGCAAAGCACCCAGATCACTTGGAAGATATCTGGTCCGCCTTGAATTATGCACAGGAGAAGTATGGATTGTCGGAGAATTACATACTGGTTGGCCACTCTGCTGGCGCAACCCTTGCAATGCAACTTTTGATGAGTGAGGAGATTCTCCCATCTCATCCCAAGGGACCCTTGCCTGCTGCCATAATTGGAGTTTCAGGCATCTACGACCTAGTTGGGCTTAACGAGAGATTCAATGGCGGATACTCTGTTTTCATTGGATCCGCATTTGGCGAGGACAAGTCTGAATGGGAAAAGGCCTCGCCGGCTAAGTTTGGCTCAAGCTTTAAAAGCAAGTGGGCGAACGGGAAATTGGTCCTTCTTGCCTGGTCTCCTGAAGATGGCCTCATTGATGAGCCCGAGATTGACAACATGGCAGCTCTCTTGACCAAACAGGAGATCAAATTGGAGGTCAATAAGGATTTGAGAGGTGAGCACAACTATGTGTGGCAAGATGGTAGTCAGATCGCCCGGCTAGTCATCACCACTCTTCACCATTTGCGCAGAATATGATAAGTGCACATCTGAAGCATTTCGAATTCAAACATTATTACTATCTACCGTGTTACTGAGACGCAGTATATTTCCTTACCATGCCGTTGTGACGCCCAACTCGCCCACGTTGATCGAAACACACTCCAATTCTCCATCTGCTTATTTCTTTTTCAATAGCACCCATCCTGTCGATGCAATTCGGGACCCTGTAATTACAACAGCGGCAAGAAAGAACACAGTTCCGCCCCAAATCTGGGCATAGGCAAAATTTCCGTTGGAAGTATCGAGAATGGCGCCGGCGGTTGGTGGCCCAGCCAGACTGGCAAAAGCAGAAATTGTCTGAACCATACCGAAGCGAGTTCCCATTTTGCGAGGGTCCTAGTAACGTTAGTGATCCTGTTATCTTCTGTAATATGGTGCCACAAACCTTTGTCAAGCTGGCGTTTGCTCCGACGAACGTTCCTTGACACGCGCCGTTCGCAAAACCAAAGAATACACAAAACACATACATGCCCGCGGCAGTCTTAACACCTATCCAACAGTATAACATGACGCTTAGCGCAAAAAGGCCAATAATGAACGTATTTATAGGTCCCAGGACATTATCTGCGAGATATCCCATTATAGGTCGTGCAGGAATACTCATAGCGTTGACAACGAGCAACAGACTGACAGCCTCCACAGACGAGAATCCTATCACGTTGCGTGCATAGACATTGATCTGTACGTTAAGTCAGTCATGAACCATTCAAGAGTGGAAGCTGGTTGTGTGACTTACATAAAAGAAACCAAAGTACAAGGCGTAGAAGTTCAGGAAAGCACCCAGAACGAACAAGACGAATGGAAGTTCCTTGAACGCATCCCATTCCATCAATGGACCTGTTTTCCTTGGGGGTAGATATGGCTTCAACATGATATTGGCAACGACGATCATAAAAAGGGCAACGAAAGCAGCACATCTAACAGCCCACGGGAATCCAATTTGCGGGATGAGATATTGCAATGTTGCAGGGAAGATGATGGATCCCAATCCAGTCCCCGTAGCACCCAAAGCGAGAGCAAAGGCCTTCTTCGCCTTGAAATATGAGCCTAGAACTGTCACAGCAGGCATGAAGAGCAGAGCGAGGCCGATACCTGTGCAGACACCCTGAGCAAGGAATATCTGCCAGTACTGCTTACACAGACTTGTCATAAATGTCCCAAGAATAGCCAAGAAGCTCCCAAGGGCGACAGTCTCTCTGGTATATCCAGCATCGGCAAGACGACCAGCCGGGGCGCAAAAGGCGAAAGTCAAGAAAGTCTGACAAGAACCAATCCACGAAATCTGAGACGATGGCAGGCCAAGAGACTCCTCATAATGAAGCTGGTAAACGCCGAAAGAGGCTGGATAGCCCCATGCCAGACCATTGATTAGAATAACAGCGAAAACTTGTGACCATGCACGAAACCCGCCATCCGGAGGATTAAAAGTATCTGGATCAAAGACCGGAGGGGGAGCGTTTGTATTAGAGATGGTGGGATTAAGGACCTGGGGATCTTCTGGGTCATTTTCGGAAGGGCATGGTGATGACGACCTATTACCAGGTGTCTTCTCAGTGTCTTTGCTAAACATTGCTGATACGGTGAAGGAGTATGACGTCGAGGTATGTGTTATTAACGTGCTAGATCAAAGAGAAGAGGAAAGAGGTTTTGCAGTTATCGATGTTCGGTGTTGTATCAGTTGCCTAGTTTTCAAGATATATGAAAACTTTATATATAACAACAATCATTTCATCTATTCGACTGCAATCTTTGTGTCATTATTCAAAAGTCAGTATTTTTCATCTTCGAAGGGCGCACTCTTCTAGAGTCGCTTTGCCGATATCGCGCCCCACAACCTCAGGGGTCGGCTGGTCGGATCAGGAAAGTCGTTGCTTGCCATCTTAAACCCGGTCACTCGCCTTTAAATCGTGGGGTTACATACAACGTCTACCGCGCTCTTTACTTACGTGATGGAATAAGATAGACCTCGATGGCTTGTTAGTCATTGCACGACGTGCGTATCTTCTTGAGGTATTTCTGTTGACGCTTGGATATTTGAAAGTGGTGACATTGACATGAGTCGCAAATTGGTTACCTAGTACTGAGGTATATGTTAATCGATTAAACTACATGATTGTGTGATCTGGCAGCTAGAATAGTCCCAAGCTGAGTGAATATGCATGAAAAGAATACTGCCAAACAAGAACCTGATACGGGATCAGCAACGTTCTCCGCCTACTCACATTTCAATCATTATGGATGTAAAAACATCGATGTATTAATCTCCAGGGTAAGTCGAGCCGGCGGACCCACCGAGCGCCGACGAGCCGTCCCTCTGTGAGCCCCGCTCCGATGGCCGGCAATGCTATTCCCGGAGACGGAAGTCCGTTCCCTGAAACATGAGGAGCCAATAGGAAACGTTGGACAGAGGTCACATTGGCGGCCGTGGCCGGTGCCCAGTGTAGAATAAACACCAGAAAGAACGGTGCAAACAATGCGCGACTGATGCAGAGTTTTTGCTGGATTTGGGATGAGCTGTTGCGACTGCTCATACAATGGTCGCACTGTATCATGACAGCTCATGTCTACATAGAGGCGCAACGGCTTTTGCGACAACGATCTGTAGCTAGCACTGTATCTGTTGAAGCGGTTCTACCCGCATGGTTCGAACTTTGAATGTTGGCACAAACTAAATGATTCTGATCTGAAACCTGTCATTTATTTCTGTCTACTGCCGCCCTCGTAACCGCATCCAGACTTGAGAGAGATTTTTTTTTTGAAAAATTACCCCGCGCTCGCGATGGAGGGGTAGACAAGAAGCGGTAAAGAAAAAGTATGATGTAACATATCACGTGATTTTAGTCAAGGCTCGATAGCCAATCGATTACCCTTATCGTATCCGCATCGGTAAAGAGTGGAGCCAAAACGGCACGCTAGTACAAGTTGTGATGGTGGGGGAATCAGATTTGCGGTAGGGGTATAGGTAAGATCACAACGTTGCCATTCAGTATTGCAAGATACCAACCTGTAGATCGATAGGCAATGCAATAAGATATAGACAATGCCACATATAACACAAGAGTGCGACGGCGTTGCAAAGTTTGCACGGGTGGGTTCATGCATGCACGCGATTTATCGGCCCGGTCCCGTCGGCGGGCTGTTCCGAGGTTTCGGGTTTTGCGACAGCGCAAACTGCCCTCTGCAACAACAACTTTTGCCAATTCACAGCCACGACGTCCTTGCGGCTTCGAAATAAAGGCAAAGTGGTCGCATGATCCGGTAATAGATACATGGTGACTTTTGAGGGTTTGTGTCGTGAGCGCATTGTTGTAGCTTGCATATTCTCCCGTCGTACACTTCAACAGTCACGCGCATTGAGCCATCAAGTTAATATCGAGTATGCTGTATTGGCATGAGGTACAACAAATTTATAGAAAATTTACAGAACAGGGAAACAAATCAGAAACAATACTCGCTGTCAAACCAGTCCGCTCCTTTTGTGCTGTTGATGGGCAAATTCCTGAACATCCAGGCAGGCCCTCTTTTTGTTCCCCCATTCCGCTTTGCGTGCAATCACAGACACACGATAAGCCATCCATATGCCTTTTCTTTGATGCCCTTCTAACCTCTGGGAGATTTTCCAATCCGCGCGCCCCTTTTTCCTTTCCCATACCGCACCTTATTCCTTCACAACTCCTTCACAGATATCGCCGAGGCTGACACAAGGGGCTGGAAGCTAGCCTTGTATACAGCCGGAGCCTACCAGAAACATGGGAGAGTGAGAAGTAAAGGACGAAATACTGTAAAAACTCGACAACTCCCACGTCTTTCTTCCAAACGCCGTATAAGGAGTGTAATGGTCAACTGACCGTCGTTATTACGTCCTCCCGAGTAACATCATAAGTGCCGCCCTACCGCCTGCAAGACAGAAGAATCAAGGAGGAGATAAAAAAGGAAAATAATTGGATGTGCAGTTGATCCGGTGCCAAGTTGTTCAAATCCATTGCAGGATCTTTACAAGCCATTGATGTCGAATGAATACGACACAAATGACACGCAATCGATTGCACCAGGCAAAGATAGTGTACAAATGCCGCAAGAATACGGCAGCATGTGCTTTGTGATCGAGGCCAGTATATACTACTAATCGAAACCTGATACGCACACAGGAGAGACGCCGCTTACCGCTTGCGCTTCTTAGACTTGTCCAGAGTCATTGCCGCGGAGGCGATGGTCGGAGCAGGTAATAGCGCAGGCTGAGCAACGGCAGGGACCTCATCCTTCTTGATGGGCACTCCCATGTGACGACCGTATCGACCCTTTCGGCCGTTGCCCTCGTCCTCACTAATGCATTGATCGGCGTTCAGTCCAGCATCGCGACAACGTCCGCAAGGTCGCTGACGATCACAGCCCTTTTTACTCTTCCTGCAGCGCTGGCAACGTGGCTTGGTAGATAGGTCGGGTTGATCATCCTCACCAGGAACAAGGGGAGTCTGTCCAGTGGATGCTACCGACTGCTTTCGTGAAGGGGGCATTGAGGCAGGCGACATTGGACCACTAGGAACAGGGGGAAGTTTCTTGCTCTTCGTACCACTGACGGGGCGTACGGCCTTGGAGGCCTTGTTTGAAGATATCTTCGAGAAAGACGAAGAGCTCTTGTGCTTTGCAGGGGCCTTGGTAGTTTTGGGAGGCTTACCCTTGCCATTGGAGAGGAGAGAATCATCAGCTCCGTCCTCATAGTCAGCATCATCGCCACTGACTTCAGCACTCTCAGGGGGTGGCATAAAGTGAGACTCGGTAGTCTGGTAGATCTTTCCAACAGCACCGGAAATATCAAGTTTCTGGCGACGAGGAGGAGGCAATTCTGCTTCACTCTCGCTGTCGCCATCACTGGTAGCACCGGTGGAGGAGGCAGCATCGGCTATGCCACTGAATGTGTCGTCGACTGTAGATGCGGAGGTTCGGCCGTGGGAGATATTGGACATGTCACAGAGTCGCATCAGTTGAATGGCAACATCCTTGTCCTCTTCGGATACGCAGCTACCCACAGTGGGGTCGGGGGTAGGAATGACTCCCATTGCGCTGCTGGTATATCCGCCACTATTTCGGTTGCGACGAGCATCGGGCGTTGAATACAGACTTGAATGTGTCATAGCATTGCTGTAGCCCTGCGGCGACTGCATAGGGCGAGGGGGGTTCGTGAAGGGATTTTGGTGAGGCTGCACGAAGGGCATCGCGGGGCGATGAGGTTCAACACGACGAGCGGGAGACACGGAGGGGTTCGAGGTTGCTGCTGGCATCTGAGGTGGTGCGAACAAGGGCAATTCCTGTGGCCCGACGTTGTCAGTCTCTGTGAGCCCGCCTTGTCAAAATGGCGGTCTCCACTTACCGAGCTTTCAAACTTGGCTCTCTTGCGACGACCACCTTCAACAATATTCTCAACACTGATATCAGTAGTAGGAAGCTGATCCTTGTTCTTTCCAGAGGTCGAGTCATGCTCGTCATTACTGCTGTAACCAGTAATGCTGTCGCTATATAGTTCGTTGTGGCTTCGCGAGGCTGAGGCGCGAGTTTTAGAAGAGCGAGAGTGACCCTTCTTGCCATTTGTGCTGGTTGAAGCACTTCTTCGGCCGCGAGCAGTATGGGGAGACGGGCTTCGCCGCCGCGACGAAGGAGAACCGGGCCTGGACAACTCCTGTGCGCAGCGCGAGGCTTGAGGAGCAGGATAGCCATTATCACTATAGTAAGGGTGACCGGCAACAGAGGGGTTGTGATAGGGATGGGAAGCATATGCGGATGGGTTCGCCGGAGGTTCCTCTATAACCCTGACGTATACTACCATGTGGTCTTGGAAGTTCTCATATCGGGCAATCAAAGTGTTTCCTCTCCCGTCCTCAAAACTGACACCCTTTGATCCGGTGGGACCCGAGTACAGACCGTAAAAATTCTTGACGGTTGTAACGATCGAGTCAGTAGTATCATGAGGATATATTTGCACTCGCATGGGCAAGCGCGCACGGCATTGGGGGGTATCGGGGAACAACAGTTCGAATGCGACGTTCTTGGGAGTCACTGTCTGTTGAGGGGACACACTGCCACCATTTGACGACACCCCCGAAGCATCGAAGGCGGTATTGAGCGGCGACATGAAAGTCATTGTGTGAAAAAGGAAGTCTTGTGGTGTGTCGATGGAGATGGGCGAGATAGATGGAAGATGGAGTAGGAATATGTGTTGGGGTGTGGTAGTTGCGGGCTTTGCCTGAGATAGACTGGGCCCGGCCCTGTTCACGGCAAGATCGCTCAGCAGTACGTTCAAGACCAAATATAAATGCCAATGACCAAAGCAAAGGCGACGCGAATGTACAGAGACGGTATCAAAGCAGAAATGATGAAGACTCAAGACGCAATCACCATCCAGTACAGCAGTAAGCGCCGAGTCTCGTTTGTGTGTGTCTGTGTGGTCTCAGGGCTTGAGGGCGGTGCGTATGACGACGACGGACGGCGGAGGGTTCTCGTTGGAACGGCAGCGATAGCGTATTGGAGTAAATGCTGTTTATATCGAAGGTAGTCAGCAACAGAGAAATAGCTGGATGACTTGAGGAGCGACTGAGATGGTGATGAAGAATGGTGTATAGGGAGAATGGGCCAGTTGAGTGTCGGGTCTGTATGGCGCTTCCTAGGACGGGGAACGACGGATGAAGCAGAGCGGTCGTGGAGCTGGGAACTCAGGACAGAAGAGGGGAGATGCAGGGCCTCAAGATTGGGCCTCTATGGGAATCGCGCATGATAGTAAAGGCGATGGGACTTACCAGAGACGTCTTGATCCGTGTTGGGATGCTTGTGGCGGCGTTGAACAGTCGGCAAGAGGATGTGCATGAGGAAAAGAGGAGCCAGATGAGACGAGAGGTTGTTGGATTTTGTCGCTACAGATGAGGAGCTGGCTTCACTAATACGAACCCGCTTGAGTTAGGGGAGTTCAGCGTTAGAGTCCCCTGAAGAAGACCTAAAGAATCGAGTGGACAGAGCGCTGGGGAGGGCCACGAAATCACTGGAGAGCCTATAACTACAAGGTCCCGGACCCAGACTCAGCACGACATCCATGGTTTGCTGGCGCTGAAATTGGGCCAGGGCTGGTTGGATGGCTTGCCCTGAATAGATCCATCCATCCATCCATTGTGCTTCCATTCGGTGAGGACCCATCCATTGTGGTACTGCGCCGATGAACCCGAGCATCTATTCAAGGAACAGTCATGACGTGCCGCTAATTTCGGTACCATTGAGTAAGTCATTTTGAGTAGATTGTCAAGCACTTTGAATAGGATATGCTTGTGGACTTGGCTCTTTACTTAATTATGGTTGCGACTCACTTCAGGGGGAAGAAGACAGGGCGCATTCTCGATTGCTGCCCATGGTACATTGGACAAGTAGATTAATACTCCTCCCGCGCGAACGAACCTAGAAAAGCGGATGCGGCGGTGCATTCATTGCGCAGTGAAGCGCAGCGCAAATCGAAAAGTGGTCGACTGTCTATTGCGCGCAATGCTGCGACTGTTTCGTCTTGTTTCCCCATATTGACAGTCGCTTAAAGAGATGAATCCAATAACAGCCATCAACTTTCTATCTGGGTCTCATCTCCTTATGCTCCTGGCCTTTGAAACCCGTGCGGGCCAACTATCAAAAGAGACCACAAGGACCTGGGGTCTCTCATATGCCGATCTCTCCAACAACAGCAAAGCAAGGCGCATACTTTAAGCGGCGACGCTGAGCCCTACGCGGTGGCCGACATCTTGTATTGAGATTGTCGCAATACGCCACTTTGAACTATAGTCTTCAGGAACAGGCCAAGTAGCAGGTCAGAAGCAATGCGCCTATGTATGTTTCTATTCACGATGCCATCGAACACCAGCCGAATCGCGTATTCTTGTAGATTAGTTCTGGGGATCCATCCTGCTAGGTATCATGACGGACAGACCTCTATGGGTCGTCGTCCATTTCAGCGGACCCTAGCAGCATTGGTTTGGCTTGGCTTCCGCTTCCTTTACCTTCCGAACCTAACCTCTCAACTCGACTCAACTCAACTTAATTTGACTGATTGCTTTGCTGGCCATCCACTCTACCACTATCTCTAGACTCTCATCGGCCACTCGCGACCCATCCGCAGCTAGCTACATATCCATTGCTCCAAGATTGGGCTAGGCGCTGGCCACCAACGACCAACAATCATAACCACGCCCCAGTGGAAAAGGAAACCTCCCAGCCCCTCTCTATCCGTGCCCCCTCTGACACTTGGTCGGTGGCCTCGTGTGAGTTTTGTGACTGTTTGACGGACGACCCGATCCAGATGTGGTGTGGACAAGCTAGGAACGCAGAGGAGACAACGAACAACGACAGCTGCAGTGGTTCCCACTAACCTGATGAGTGACCAAAATACTAGGTATAGATAGAATCCAATGGTCGGCCATACTGTAGAATTTGCTCGGCGACATCGCTTGTTGAGCTGGGCTGCTGTCAAGCGCACAAACGCACACACTCAATTTCTCGTCCGCGCCCCAATGGGAACATGCAGAGCTTATCCAGAGTCCAGTGCGACCTCGCTCAGGGCTTGCAAAAGACGCGGAAGCCTGGCGCATATATTGTCGGTCATGAATCAATGGGTCTCTCTTGATAT
This sequence comes from Fusarium armeniacum, assembly GCA_013618295.1. Classification (NCBI taxonomy): domain Eukaryota; kingdom Fungi; phylum Ascomycota; class Sordariomycetes; order Hypocreales; family Nectriaceae; genus Fusarium; species Fusarium armeniacum. The sequence goes on along the minus strand of JABFER010000154.1, from coordinate 81,239 downwards.
AGCTTTGACAAGTTTGCGCTTCGTAGATCCGATTGTGGGCATAATATACCTGCCTACGGATAGATACTTTGAAGCAGTTAGCTATTCCCTCTGTCAACGAGCGCATAACTGCAGAGCGGAGAGCTGTTGAATCAACAGCCCAGAGATGTCTGAGCTGGTGGTTGCAAGAGATCACTGATGGCCAATCGCACACAATGGCATGGTCGGCCAAGCTAGGGGACCTGTCTACTAAAGGCTGATCATGTGTGTCGAACAGACTTGGCGCACGGTAGGCACCACTACTTTTGTCTGTTGTTGTTGGTGAGGAGGAGCTTCAGGAACCCGAAAGAGGATAATAACAAATCATAATCAAGATGAGTGCTCGAATGTTATTAAGTTTGCGAAGTAAATCTATTATACGCTGCTCGATTTCGAAGTACTGATTCTGAGGAAACCCCTTTGGTGGCGATATTGATCATGACACCTTGATGTTCCAGTAATTTTTACTACTAGACCTGGTCAATCAATGGTGGATGGAAATAATTCCTTAGCCCATCCAAAGGATCGAATGCGCTCTCGTTATTAATTGGAGCCAGCAACGCTATTAGAACGCGCTTTGTGTTATTGACCGCAACTTGATGAGTGCTGGTTTGAATTGCGCCAACTCTTTTCCATAACTGCGCATGCGCATGCGCATCTCATTCATCACTTCAATTCGAGGGATACTGCGCTTAGCTTGCAAGTTAATTCCGAGACATCAAAATCAAAGCGCCAAAACGCCAGCCAGCCTCAATCACTTGCTAGTAGGCGCACATTTCGAAAGAGCTGGGGAACAGTAGGAACAATTCAACATAACTGAATGCGCTTGTTCTCTACCCGCCGCCGCTTATAGAGGTTTGATTTCATCTTTGCGATTCACAACAGCCAATTGTCACTGCCATGATAGCCCCCTCGTCGCGGCGCCTTGACCCGGGCGATCAATTTCCCTCGGCAGCTGGGGGGATAAAGCTCAATGGGGTTTCATATTGAATTGCTCAGGCAGCGGTCGCAATGATTCGTTCATCGCGCACAAGGCAGTCAGTAGATAGCCACACGTTTAGGCTTGTTTTGTTTCAGCACGGGGTCAGATACGCGCACAGCGTGAATGTGGATGGTGCAATGTGTGCGATCGATCCCAGACTAGGTCATGGAACCACGGACTGTTTGCTGGTCTGACAGACTCGAACCAGCCTGGACGTGTTGTTTAGATGTTCCTTTGTTTACCTGCCTACCACCGTGCCTACCCTTGCGGCCTCTACTGTAGGTTAGTACGATGTACCTAGGAAGATATCGAGGTTGTGGACCCCTACCTACACTACCTGTACAACAGTTACCAAAGACCAAAGGGTATGGCATCGACAGACCATGCATACATAGTAGTAGTAGTATCATCCTCAACTAAAACTAGCATTGGATGATTCAAATCTGAGGAACGAGGACCCTCAACGACCCGTGACGGACTAACTTAGTCTACCTTTACCTACCTGTACCGTGCATGTTCCGTATGGGGCCAAGTAGACCCTTGCCACACAATGCGATTCAGATTCAGAATTGCGCAACGGCAATGCGCTCTCTTCATGTTGCTTCATGAACCGACTATGTGTCGCAACTTGAAGTCCGAATTTTATGCTCCTTGTTAGCGATTAGTGTATGTGATTGCGCTGCTCGACGATAGAATGCGCCTCCTATAAAGGTCGATACTGAAGCTGTTCTGCTCTGTCTTTGTGTACAGGGTTGCATTGGAGCAAAGCATGCGATGCGCCCATCGTCCATCAAGCATGACGCTTGCGTGCACGCTGTCACCGCCCCGCCCTGGGTTATCCACGTTTGAATGCGCTGGCGCAAAAAAATGGTCAACAACAAAAAACAAGATGCGACAACGGCAACATCCATCCATCGATCGAATCAGCGCTCGTCGCAGCCCATCCCAGCCCGTCCCCAGCCCAGCCTCGACCAAGTAGTCCGTGAATGAGTGAGATTGAGCAAGGCCTAATGTCTCTCTTTATCCCTCTCGGATAGTCTTCCCTGAGACTCCACCCACCTGTAGCAAGCGAAATAATTAAACAATAATCAACTTGGCTCCCATCGCTCGTACATGCAGTACAGGGTTTGCCCGACTATCTACCTGATCTGATTTGCGATTCGGTTCATCATCTGGCTTCCATTGATTGCCATGCCCAGAGGCCCGGCGCACAAAACAAGATACGATGTATATCAACTACTAAAAGGGTTTCGCTGATCAATTATTATTACCCTTGTTCGTGTCTACCTGTACGTCGTCCAGAACGTCAGTCAAGAATGTGACGAGGTTCGGCATTTGTTATAACTGCTTTGCCAAAAAAAGTCATCACAATTTTGGACCACCTGGCAGAGTTGCGCCCAATCCGTGTTGGCTTTAATCATCGCCTCATCCCTCGTCACGACGCATCCAACTTGTTTGTCTGGCATGTGGCGGTCTCTAGATTTCCGTGCGTGTGTGCGTACCTTAAAAAAAATGATGCATCTCAATCATTTAGTCAGCCGCTATTGGTACCCGTTGAATCCCGTGCGATTTCTGTCGCACAAAAGGACATATTCCGATACGAAATATGTTGCGCAAAGTTGTAACCTACCGTCGCACAAATCAGTTAATCCGACTTGAACATGACATTAAAAAGCACATAATTCCAATATTGAAAGACTCCAATGGCACTGTCATTCGGCCTATAGGGGACACTGAGCTTGCCACTCTCGTCTTTGAGGGTTTGATGCGACATAAAGGCGCAAAACTCATGAGTCCTGCAATCTGTTGTATCGCTGTGAGACCATACCTCTAAAATTAGTATCTCTAAGAATGAAGCTGGGCTACTTCTACAGTTGGCGAACTGGCTTAATTAAAGCGAGCTATGTAAGGATGTTTGATCTCGATCGTCTTTCCGTTCCATGTGTCATCTTGCGACGACAAAAGAACGATCAAAAGACTCCATCGTCATTATGAGAGATGTCGCAGATTTGTTCTGATGATGGAATACCATGGCACGGCCCAGAGTGTCAGAAATGGTGGCGCAGAATTGGTTCTAGTGCAGCTTGCGTGGCGGCCTGTCTTGGGTAATGATGGAGGCATCGCATGATGGTAAAACATAGTGATTCACCCAATTTTGCCGGACCCCTTTTTTCCTTTGCTCCAATATGGGTTGATCTTTGAAACTGCTACATCGCCAAGCCGTAGGTCATCCGCATCATCTTGATCGCATTGTTGGGTATATATATCGACCTGAGAGCTGACATTTGTGACTTGGGCGCATTTCTGGTGTTTTGGTTCTGTGCACAATAAAGCACAACCAGGTCTAGGGGGAATGCTTGGAAAGCGGCGCAAATCGAGAAACTGTCTCAAAAAGTTCGGGAAGTATCAGAGAAACTGTTTATGTCACTAGAAGTGCCCTTAGACGTCCCCCGGTGAGATCAGGGATCTCTACGTATATCGAGAATTGTAGAGATGGAGTTGACTTTGAGTGCAGACGTAGCCACGTGATACCGCGGTCTTCACGTGAGTTGAGTTGCGAGATGAGACGCGGGGACGTCAAAGGACAAGATTCACATCGACAATGCTGAATTATTCAACCTAGGTGCGTGGTGGCAGTGAGATGAAGGACTAATATATCGAGAAACGATATGAGATGACCTAACTGTCAAGGAAATATAAATTCATGTCGCATCGAGCCTTGTGACGACGTCAAGGTCTTGAAATGCTCTTGAAGTGAGACGCGACGCAAGCTGAGATAAGGCCGATAAGGCAAAATCAAGCCTAATCTAGATTAGCGCATCTAGGAGTTTCAAACAGCCGCCATCACTGTGACGACAGACAGAAACGAAGCGTCGACCCCAGAGCGGCCCGTGCATCACACCCTCCAGCTTAGTGAGCTCAACCTCCTTGCACTAATGGCCAAAAATACTATTGTACCTGAGCATAAATAAACAAACAAAATAATTAGTGGACACAGCAGGGGAATCCTCACCAATCAAGTCACAACTTCCAGCGGTTCTAGCAAGGCATGAAGCTTCCACCACCGTTATCGTTGTCCAGTTGCCCGTTGCACAGTTACCGATGAGATTTAGATGTCTAACATGAAGACCCTGCTATTCAGATTACTTTATTATTCTAACTTCGCCTCGTTCATATTCGTTTTTGTTCTGTACCCTTCCTTTTTACGTTCTCTAGCATTGCTAGACTCACCTGGAGCTTCTGTGCAATCAAGTGCCTAATCATCAGGCTGATCTCGAAAGCATCAGCTCAGCTCTAGCACAACTAATCTCCCAGTTCTATGTGCCCCCTGCAAGCCCGGGCCCCTAATCTCACCAACACCCACCAGCCTGAGGCTTTTGCCTGATTCTTTTGTTCCTGCAGAGAAACAAAAACAAAAACAACAAATACCTGTTGTTCTTAAAGCTTCACGGCAGCTCTTCTTTATTTCTTGCGTATAGCTCGAGACTGCTTGATAGTGTATCCATCTGCTTTACATATCTTGCGCGCAACCGTCAATATCAAACAACATCTAACCAACAGACACAAGCACCCACTTGTCGCCTGTCGACTGACGAACTTGAACTGCACCTGCACCAGCACCTGCACAACGCTGCATCTTACATGATAAACCAACGCGCCAGCATCCACCACCAAACATCCCTTCAGTATTCGTACGCGAACTTCGGCACAGCCATCATATCTAGTCGCGTCTCTTTCTGGTCAAATTCCTTCTCTTATTGACACTTTCTACAATTTCCCAACGTCAAGATGGACGCTAAGGTACGCTGCCATGCATATTCCTCCCTTCTTTAGCAGCCGTTGGCGCGACTCGACAGCCACATCTCCCTTGCATGCCAATGCATGCCAGAGCCCGTTATAGAGTATAAGCTAACGACAATTGCAGCCTTTTCGACCGCGCGGCGCCGAAAATGCACCTCATCTTAATCAACAACACAAGTCAACGGGAAATCTGGCCAACATGGCCAAGTCCACAACAGCAGCTGGCTTCCGTGGCCCTGCTAAGCGAGCAGCATTCGGTGATGTGACCAACGTCAGCAAGCAAGTCGGACACATTCGTGATGACGGCAAATCAATCAAAGTCTACGCTAAGAATGGCGTCAATCATGGATTTTCAGGTACGAAGGAGAACGGTGCTCACGGCAAGGAAACCTTCTCTCGTCCGGCTCAAAGACTCGCCAACCAAGCATCAGCACGAACCGCACTCGAAAACAAGAACTTCGACGCGAGCAGGAAGACTTATGTGAGGAAGGATGGCCACGTTGCCAGCAAGCCTCCTGTTCCTTCCTCGGCCCAGAATGCGCCTTCCCTCCAACCCAGACACCACAAGAGCCAGCCTCAGCTTAAACCTCAACAGCAGCCGGCCAGTCTACGACGGACGCAGAGCAAGCAGCTTGACAAGGTCGTCCCTAGGCCAGATGCCGATATGGGCTACAAGGTTACGGATCCTGCGGGACTCCAGCTTCAGGAGAGCGAATATCCCTACGATCACGCTGCTTATCTTGACTCCATGTATCTACCCATTGAAGCTGGTGCCACTCTTGATGCACTCCAAAAGGAGGAGTACCCAGAGCCACCTGCCAAACTTCCAGAGATTTCTGAAGATGATGCTGCCATCCACTCTTTCGAAGAAGGCCCCATGCCCGCCATGTCGGAGCCTGAAGAATGCTGGGAAGAGGAAGACGACGAGGATTATGACGATCAAGACCAAGCATACACGACGGCGCACTCGGTTCGTTCCCGAGATATGACTGCTGGTGGTGCTACGGAGATCATTCCTCAACCACGTGTAACAGCCCGTGTCCAGCGTGAACTTGAAGACGCCCGCGAGGAAGTGGAGCGAACGCGTACTCAAGACGAGATTGAAGAGGAGATGTGGGATGTTAGCATGGTTGCTGAGTATGGCGACGAGATTTTTGAGTATATGCGTGAGCTTGAGGTATGTGACATTTACGCACGCGACACCTAATTCCAGCACTAACAATGCCTTGCAGATCAAGATGCTCCCCAACGCTCACTACATGGACAACCAGACCGAGATTCAATGGTCAATGCGATCGGTCCTCATGGATTGGCTTGTGCAAGTTCACAACCGTTTCGGTCTTTTGCCCGAAACTCTTTTCTTGACTGTCAACTACATTGACCGTTTCCTTTCTCAGAAGATCGTGTCGATTGGCAAGCTTCAACTTGTCGGAGCAACAGCCATCCTGGTAGCCTCTAAATACGAAGAGATTAACTGTCCTTCTCTTGGAGAGATTGTCTACATGGTCGACAATGGCTACACTGCCGAAGAGGTTTTGAAGGCTGAGCGCTTCATGCTTAGTATGCTGAGCTTCGAGCTGGGTTGGCCAGGTCCCATGAGCTTCTTGCGACGTGTCAGTAAGGCCGATGACTACGACTTGGACACTCGTACTCTCGCGAAATACTTCCTTGAGTTGACCATCATGGACGAGCGATTCGTGGCATCACCCCCAAGCTTCCTTGCTGCGGGTGCGCACTGCCTTTCACGACTCATTCTCAAGAAGGGTGACTGGGTAAGAGAGCCTTGTTCCTTTTGACAAAACAAAGCTAACATCATATCTAGACTAAGCAGCATGTCTACTACTCGGGTTATACCTGGAGTCAGTTGAGGAGCCTGGTTGCGATGATGATCGAATGCTGTGATCGTCCTCACTTGCACCATGCCGCAGTATTCGATAAGTACACAGACCGACGGTACAAAGAAGCTTCTTTGTTGGTGCAGTCAGCGCTTGACGCCGGGTTCACTCTTCCTCAACAGGTGGCCCCTGTTCGTCAAGAGCTTGACGCGTACCGTGAAGACAGCGCTGAAGTGCCCATTGCGCAGCCTCAGCTCATTCCCATTGAGGGTTGAAAATCCCTCACCGGCCTGTGATGAGTTGTTGTGACTTTTTTTTTGTTGTCAGTTTACTGTGACTGATGAGGTCTTACCGGTCCGGTATACACCTTCCTACCATCATCTTACAACCGGACCGGGATCGGAACGAAACATTCGTGACTTCTGCCCATTTTTGCGTCTTGCCTCGGCCTACAACATCAAGCCCTGCACTCTTTTTTCGTCACAATTTCTTCGTCGGGGTTGACGCTTCTTCTTGACAACACTTATTTCACTAATACTTGATCGGGGCAAGGTGCATCCACGACATTAATTATCCGGAGTCACAACAACTTTCCCCACGATGTCCCCGACCTATACCTCCTTGCCTCTTCCGCTCTTGAACTCTTGTGTTCATGTGCGTGACCAGGAAGGAAAGAACAACACTGTATAACGACTCTGGATGACTGTTATGAATATTACGACTGTGCGACTGCGTTTATTATCATCATTTCACTGCCTATTTGGCTGGTTAATACATCTTCTTCGGAAATCGGCGTCACGGGAAATGGTTCGACCAGCACTGGTTCTACAGGCCCGCGATAGCATCAAGGCAGCTGGGAGACGAACCGCGGATGGAGGCGTATGGAGGTTCTGATTCTGGGACCATGGTGGTCAAGCTGGGTTTCTTGGGTGGTGACTGACTCGCGACTCTACAGACAGAGGAGTCGACAGTAGTAGACCAGATCAACAGGGATGGGATTATCATGGGCATGGAGCCCTTGGGCAGATATGAGCCACCACCACCACCAATGCCTTGACCGGCAATCCCGTAGGCGCCCGGTTTGCATTTACAATAACATATAGAGTATTAGAGGCTCTGGACGCGTGTATGATATCTAATCCTCGATTCTCTTGCTTAAACTACTCGTCGTGACATTAGTCTCTTATTAAACATGGCTTGATCAACTGGAGTACAAGGTAGATGTGTTCTATGATTCTAGGGTGTATCGAGACCTAGATAGAGTATGTACGCATCAATGTTGATTAGGAGACCAAGTGGATTGCACTGCATGGGCGTTGTTTCACAGATGAACTGATTACCTGGATGATCCCACAATGCACCACAGATCTCAGACTAGATTCAATCAAGATCAAGATTATAGGAGCCTAAAGCTAGATGTGATTTGTCTGCGCCAAGGTGAAATCAAGAGCGAATTTACCCCGACCTTAGCTTGGAAACCCCGACTTTTCCCCACGGAAGATTCCCCTTGGTCGGGCACATCCCCACTAATTACATCAAAACAGGGGTTGGCCGTTTGGTAACCTGGACCCGGCAGATAGGGGAATGTTGTGTTTTGTGCGGGACGGGGAAATTCAGCATTGTAAAAAAAGAAACATATTAAAGCTGAAGTCCCACGACCGTGAGCGAGAAGCAATTCCCTGGGAAGAACTCCTTTATAGACCAGCAACTGACGCTGTAGAACTCAATTCCCTGCTATGCCAGTCATGCCAAGGTTGCGAACATGCTCATCTGTGCGCGTGGGGAAATAGGGTTAGCAGCATGGATGGGCTCACCTTGGCCAAATCCGGTCAAAGAATAGCAATGTGCCGTACTCGTGACCTAGCCAGATTCCGATAAATGAAATGACCGGGTCCCAGACGACACTAACGAAGCCATTGAAAAAACCATGTGACGTCTTGACGATTCGGGCGAGATTCTGGAAAGACGGAAATTGTTCGCTGTCACAAGCGCGGGCAGACCCTCCGCGACTCCGAACCTGGGGCACGGGATATCGCGTTCATACATTCAAGGTGAGAACAGGTGAACGACTTCTGTCTGAGTTTTAACAGCGGTTGTTTGTCAGGCGACCGTTGCCAGCAACTCCGCACTTTGGAAACAGACATGGCCTTTTAATACGATTGACTGCGCTACGGTCCAGCGGAGCCGCGACAGTACATGATGCTTCCCACGAGACAAGGGGATCGCTCCATACTTGCGCCTTGGTTAGAGAAGGCTGAGGGACCCAGAGGGTAAAGGATGGGACATGAGCCCATCTTTCGAACTCCGTATATCCTATACATCTCAGGCTTGGATGGACGGCCACTGGGGTAAGGGGGGAAAGAGAAGAAGCAAAAGGAGAAGAGAAAAAGGTCAACTGAGGTCGTTTCTCTGTTATTCGTAGACCTCAGCTAAGTATACAACCGCAGAAAGGACCTCTGATTAAAACCACACGACAGAAAATAAACGGTTTGGTCCATGCTGGATCGAGGAGTGGGCGCTTCTCCGAACTCCGGCTCTGCGGGCCAGTTCTGGGGGTCCATCTCCACAATGATATACCACCCCGGGACGGGGAAAGGAGGCATTCCCGGTGGTACGGAAGAGACGCGGCTTCATGATCAAGGGCGAAGAGTCATCATGTGAGAGTTGAGATCGGTCGACGTTAGATAATGGGGTTCTAATATATCTCCATTAAGTCTAATAACTAGGTACTAAAGTGTTTCGATCATTGATGAAATGCAAGTAATTAAAACTCGTCATGTTCAGTCAGGTACGGGAGCAGCCTCGCTAAGTACCTATAGTACTTTATCCAGGAGATACCCGGGATGCCCAGTATTTTGGAGGGGTCCACTGATGAAATCCAGCCCGACCTAGGTATTGTACACCCGGCTGTACCTGTGGCCGAATGTACTTCTAGGTGTCTATACCAAAGAGCTGGTTGTGCTTCTGTTTTTAGCCCTCATTCCACTAAATATGGTAGAGGCTTGGTGATCAAAGCTGGTGACCAAAGCTGCTCTCGTGTCCATGTCTCTTGTCTATACCGAAGAGTCAGTTGCCCAGGGGCAAGCACCCTAAGTTTTGTCAAGATTCGGCTCTCAGCTAAACAGGCAGAAGCAACGAGAGTGCGCTTGAAGCGGTCCAAATAGATCCAGTTGTTGTTACCTGTCCGCTGGCCCGGGGTTGGCAGACCGCCAGAGCCCCACGCTGTTTCTTTGATTCCAGAGGTGCGCTTCCAGCAGCTTCAGTGGCAGGAACGACATCCATTACAGGAGCAGGCTCTACTGAGGTAAGGTGTACAGTGTTAGGGCTCCAAACATGTCTCTTTTGGTTGCCCGACACGAATAGATGGATGTATAAGTGTCTCGACCCAGCTACGATACCAATGTATACATGCAAGCTTGTACCTTACTCAATTTCTCCTTCTGCTAACAAGCCTGCCCTGGAAGTAAGCTGAGCGAGCTCCTCCCGTCCTCAAAGGGTACATGCAGCAGGTGTCAGGCGCGCACACCCACAATCACGCACACCCCCCCTCCGCCCGGACCAACCACCGGCCTAAATGAAGCGGGAGGTAGCAAATTTATCTCATCTTTTGCTCCATCTCGAAATTCCCCAATTGACGCATTTCGCTCTTCCTTCTTTGCCTCTTTTTTCTTTTCTCTCTTCCCCTTGTGCCCCCCTGAGCTTTGTCGAGTCGTCTCTGGAATTCTTCTGCTGCATCTGACTTCGACTGCCAAAAGAAAACATCCTTCGTCTCTGTTCCTTCCTCGGGTTGATTTCAGCTGTTGGAGTCACTCTAGAGAGTTTCCCCGTATTTCGCCCGTTGTCGGACCACCTCCCTGTGACATTTTACGACGCCGACTTGTCCCCGGACTTACTCAAAAACTTCTGATTTTGACCTGCTGAGCACCGGTCCTTGTCTTTTGCAGCTTCAATTGCTAAAAACGCAAATTTCTACCCTTCGAGAGCTTGTTCTTACCCCTCCGATCGACCCCCGATTTTACAATGTCCAAGCTTGCTGTGGCCACCGAGGCCGTCAAGGAGGCTGTCGTTGGGACACACGAGCCAGAGCAGCTTGCTGCCCACACAAAGGCGCGATTCGCTAAGTATGCTGTCAAAGACCCTGAGACAGGCGAGCTCTATCTCGGACCCGAGGAATTCATCAACGCTGTTGCGCCCACCGGCGAAGATTACGTGAGTCACTTACTGCTCTTCCAAGCCGTGTTATCTCTCGGCAGGGATATTCACTGGGACCTCACTGACAACGACCAAACAGCACAAAATCTCACGCGACCAATATTCTATTCTCTTCAGCGTCGCCGATGTCAATGGAAAGGGCAGAGTGAGTCTAGGCGACTGGGGCGTGTTTGAACATCTTCTCAGCAAGCCCGATGCCGAATATCAGATTGCCTTCCGTCTCTTCGACGTTGAGCGCATCGGAGCTGTCAAATATGACGATTTCCGCACTCTGTATGAGCTCAACAAGGGTCCTAACAACCTAGCATTCGATTGGGAGTCCGACTGGGCCAAGATTTACATTGGCAACAAGAAGCATCGTCACCCCCTTGACTACCCCCAGTTCTGCCAGATGCTGCGAGGTCTTCAAGGCGAGCGCATCCGACAGGCTTTCCACCAGCTTGACAAGGACGGCGATGGTTTCATCAGTGGGGAGGAGTTTGAGCGCATCATTGTCGAGACCGCGCGCCACAAGCTGTCCGAGCACATTCTCGATAACCTGCACACTTTGGTCAACCTCTCCATCGGATCCAAAATCTCCTACGCCAACGTGCGCGCATTCCAAAATGTCATCGGTGGCATGGACCTAGTTGAGATCATCTTACGCCGCGCTATCGATCAGAGCAAGGATGGAAAGATCACGCGTCCTGAGTTCCTGAACGAGGCTGCCAAACTCACCCGCTTCTCGCTGTTCACCCCCATGGAAACTGACATCCTCTTCCACTTTGCTGGCCTCGACGAGCCCTCCGGTCGCTTGGGACTTTCTGATTTCGCCAAGGTCCTCGATCCCTCATGGCGCAACCCGATTTATGATGCTGTTGAGGCTACCAAGACCAAGGTTGCGGATGGTGGTGTCCTGATGAGCGTCTTGACTTCTGGTTACAACTTTGCCCTTGGTAGTGTCGCTGGTGCATTCGGTGCATTCATGGTGTACCCCATCGATTTGGTCAAGACACGGTTGCAAAACCAGCGGGGTGCCCAACCTGGTCAGCGCCTTTACAAGAACTCGATCGATTGTTTCCAGAAAGTCATCCGTAACGAGGGTTTCCGGGGTCTCTACTCGGGTGTGCTACCGCAGTTGGTTGGTGTCGCCCCAGAGAAGGCCATCAAGCTCACTGTCAACGACATCGCCCGAAAGGCGTTCACCGACAAAAACGGCAATATTACACTCTGGTCCGAGATGGTGTCTGGTGGTTCTGCTGGTGCCTGCCAAGTGGTAAGTTTACAAGTGATGGGAGTCCCGAAAGAAGCGCAACTGACAGACATAAAAAGGTTTTCACCAATCCTCTCGAGATCGTCAAGATTCGTCTCCAAGTCCAAGGCGAGGTCGCCAAGACCGTCGAAGGCACACCGAAGCGATCGGCCATGTGGATTGTGCGTAACTTGGGTCTTGTCGGACTGTACAAGGGCGCTTCGGCGTGTCTGCTTCGCGATGTTCCCTTCTCCGCCATCTACTTCCCCACCTACAGCCATCTCAAGAAGGACTTCTTTGGCGAGTCCCCAACACACAAATTGGGCGTCCTGCAGCTACTGACTGCCGGTGCCATCGCCGGTATGCCTGCTGCCTACCTGACGACTCCCTGCGACGTCATCAAGACCCGACTTCAGGTCGAGGCGCGCAAGGGCGAGGCCACATACAACGGTTTGCGACACGCTGCCAAGACCATCTGGAAAGAGGAGGGTCTCACTGCCTTCTTTAAGGGTGGTCCTGCTCGTATCTTCCGATCATCGCCTCAGTTCGGTTTCACCCTGGCTGCGTACGAGGTTCTCCAGACTGTCCTGCCCATGCCTGGTAGCCAGAAGGAGAAGATCCATACAGGAGTGTCGGATGCTTTGTCAACTGTCAAGGGCAGCCTGGACACCAGCCCCTATGGTCGTAGCCGCAATGCCCTCAAGGTGATCCTTGATCTCGATGAGGACTTTGGCAAGGTCAAGCTCCCTAATGAGAAGGGATGGCGATCGCTGCCCAAGATCATGGGCGGCGGTGGCCAGTAGACCACTGGATTGAAATGAAATGAGATACCAAGATATACGAAGGGAAGGAGAAGGAAAAAAAAAAGGATGAAGTCTAGATTGGCTCGAGGTTGATAAGGAAGCAAGACTTGGCCAAAGCGATTGTCCGGTGACTGCTCGGCTATTGCGCCTATGGTCGGTCGGGCTTCAATGTCCGAACCGTCCGTGCACGAGTACCAGACAGAGCCGAGGAGATGCTGCCATTTCCTTAAATGATACCCCGAACCAAAGACGTCGGCGGCAGTGTTTGTCTCTTTTGGATTGATCTTTTTCATTTAGAGCGGAAGACCAAGATAAAAGATAGAGGAAACAGGGATACAACTGGAAGACGGAATACAAAAAAGAAGTTTGTTGAGAAGATAAACCTTATATCCGAGTTCCGGGCTGAGCGGGCGAGGGGGGAGCGTCTGCTTCTTTTGCATCAGACTCGGCGTTCTGGGGCATGTAAAGGGCATGATGGGAAGCTGTTTTACTATTGTGTTTTTATTTTATTTTACTTTGTTGGTTGTCTGTTTCATTTCATCGTTACTGTTATTATCACTATAGCTTGTGTGGATTTCCTGTAGAAATGACAGCAAAATTACGTTAGATATATATGCATATGATTTGACAGTTAGGTTCAGTTGTCTCAGGCATAACCTGGCTACTTACCTATCTATGCTGCCAGGTGTGTCATGGACAGCGTGAAGATGGTGCGTATTTAGGGCAAGACTGTGACTCTGCTGTTTGATCAGACTTGGAAGGACACTTGTGACTAGGTACGAGTAGGTAGTTTATTGATCAATATGTATTGTTTATAGTATGCTACTAGTGTATTTATGTGATGCGCTTTTCTGAACTGATTCTCTTTTACTCCGGCGCCTGCCAGGTAGCCCAAAACTCCATAGTCTGATAAACAAGGACGATTTCATCACATTCGTTAGCTCTTTTACACGCCCATCGCTCCAAATACATGAAATTCATAAGAGTTGAAAGGAAGTCTCGACCAATGAGATGAGGATAGACATGAAAAAAAGAAAGAAAGAAAAAGAAGAAGAAAAGCAAACTTTGGAGCCAGCTTAATAGTGCACCGTGGCTAAGCGCTGAATCCAGCCCGCTTGTTGTTGAGGTACAAACTCGGGGACTTTGACGTCGGGTTCACTCGTCATGGCCATCTTGAGCCACTCAACGTAATCCTCAAAGCCAGTTGTGCTGCCGGTGACAGTGACCTTCTTAATACCCCTGACGCCCTCAAACATGCGCAGATTGCGGTACCCCACGCCGAGAAACATGGACTGAACGACGTCTATGGTCAGCTCGTCTAGACCGCTATAGGCTTTTGTCACGGCGTCCGAATCGTAGGGGAGATCGACGTCGAGGCGGACTTGGGTGTGGAAGCGGCGGATGCTGGGAATGATGGAGGACTCTTTGACGGGGCCGTACCAATTTCGAAGACGAGGGAAAGATGTGAGGAGTGTTGGGTGAGAGAGGAATGTGTTGCAACCATAGAGAAGATCTGTGGCCTCATCGTGGATCTGGTGGTTGGTGCGGAGGAGAGAGGCGTGGACTTTTTGTTCAGGACAGGGACGACCGCATCTTGTGTAGGGGGCTGTGATGAGGAGTTGGTCGTAGATTTCTAGACGGATCTCGACTGGAAGGTCAAGGAAGCCTGTCTTGTGGGGTTCTTGTTGTTGTTGAACTGCAGCAGCCATGTTGATTGATTGTCGATATCAAAATAGTAGAAGTTGTTGGTTGGTTGGTGATATAAGTAGATATCGATTAAGAGCAAGCAGGTGGTTGATGCTGGCGTTGAAGAGATCTTAAATCAAGTTTGTAAAGAGCTGCTAGACTGATGAGTGACTAGACTAGTAGCTGTTGTTGTTGGCTTGAATTGAGTTTATCCAATAAATGTGACAGTGATGATGTTGATCTTGTAGTAGCGTCGATCTTTGAGGCGTTGAGTGGTATGATGACAAGACTGATGCGTGTTTAGAGTTTGATGTTGGTGGAGAATGAAGATAAAGAAAAAGAAGACAGGAGAAGAGAATGAACAAACTTGGTATATATATATTCAAACAATCTATAAATTACAAGGTGAGTCAAGAGGGATGCTGAACTTGAATTACATGCGGCCGTGGCCGTAGGGGTCGGTTAACATTACGAGACACGCCCTCCCCCTGGTAATGGACACTACGGGCCCGGCTGGGGCTTAACTTACGAGCAATCGACCACTAGAGAAACGAAGAACAGGGATTGCGGTGATCGGGAGTCGACGGCAGAGTACTATTGAGTACATTCCAAACTGCTCATTGTTATGGTACGGGACAAAGTCAATCGCATTTCGGCGGCCACATTAGATACACGCCCAGCATCAATCATGTCACCCGTTGCAGTGTGTATGTATCTCATCTATGTAGCTGATGTTGACCGAAAGATTGAACCTTGACTTTTTATTCGACCTCTCATTTTCTGGTCTTTGTTTAGTTGACACCAACTTCAGCCCAAGTGTCTGCGTCAGATAAGCTGACTCGCGGTAGTCTTGTCCCTTCTGAGCTGAATTGACGAGACAGGCATTTACAGCCAGCCATGAATTTGAACAATTGTAAATCTACAGTACAATGCACGCCGAAATAGCGGGCGGCTCTACAGGGGAATAGAACGGACAATCAGTATCATTAAATTACAGCCAGCCACAGATTTCATTATCTATCAGTGGGCTGAGCATGAGGTGACAAGTACGGTAGCGGTGCCGAGCGATGCCCCGTCGCGGAACAGCCGTTGACCCCACTAATTTGCAAGGTTTAGTATCGGGAGTTTAATGGGTTCCATTTTTAAATTCCAAGGCCAGGATGGACTCTTGTAAGTGATGATTATTGATGCACTACAAGAAGAGAAAGAAGAAGAAGAATAAGAATAAGAAGAACAACGGAAATCATGTGTTATGGCCAGGTATGTATATAGATAGTATATATATATATCCGATAATCCAGGGGAGTTGTAAGAAAGAAGAATGACCTCAGTGCAGGCAGACGGCCTCCTCCTAAGTCTGCCCTGCCCTGCCTCTATTCTCAGTTCTCTTCAACCCCTGCGAGCTTCATTATTTGATGTTTTCCTCTCAAAACAAGCCGACTTAAAATGGGTTTCCAGACGATTCGTCATGAAATTCAAACGGGCATGATTCGGAAATAGCACGGTATGCATCTTTAGGACGGGAATGCATCACCAAGCTGCAGCCACATTCTCATACACCTAATGTAACCAACCGGTAAATTACTGCTGTAGGTAAACCGTTGCTTCATCCATTCCATTCCTCTCATTCTTCAAGTGTCCACTTCGGCTCCGAACCTACCGATCGATCAACTCTATTAAAGAAAATAACCCGCGTGAAACTCTGTATCAATCAGACATCATCTCGTCCGGCCTCTTCCGACCCTGTTCTATTTATTTACATGCTCCACAATTCCGAGCCTCGTCCTGGTGCGCTTTTCTGTTTCCCTGGCGTGATGTTTCTTGCGGCTCTGGAACTTTGACTTCTAGACTTCGTATACACCGCTCGCTACCGAGACAAGGGTTTTGCTCCAAAATGAGCTTCTGCTAACACTTGGCTAAATGTTCTAGAAAACAACGTCTTTCTGCGAAGGGGGCGTGAAGTATCCACTTGCTTCAGCATGTCAGGGCGTCTTCGGTCAATTCCCGTTCATGTATTCTGCAATTACTCTGCAAACCTTCTCTTGTCTAGGATCATGGCTTGGGCCCCTTGGTCTTTTTCTTTCTCAGTCTCCAAGTTTTATCTTTACTTTCTCCAATATCTGTCATGCCGGCTTCTTGATACACGCAATAAGCCTTGCTCGGATGTTCTCCGTGAACTCATCGTAGGGTTCCGGCATGAGAAGCATTCAACCGTTACTGTCCATCTCATTTACATCTTCTAAGGTCACTCCTGTTCTCGCCGACTCGTATAATTCTTGATTGATGAGGATTTGTTAGTGCAAATACATCTTGATCATGCTCATGATAGATTAGTCGTCCACCACCTCTAATTAGGATATGCAGCCACATCTGGTACCTGTCAGCCACACTTTCCCCTGTGCACTTTCCTGTCTTGTCCATTCCGTTTTACGCTGACCAATATGAGACTCGCCAATAAGTACGTACCGAAATGGCGTCAGAACACATGAGACTCTCATTCTACCTACAGCACTCACCTCAAATCACAAGATCCCTTTCTCATGAACAACCTCAATTCTATCTTATCTTTTACTTCTCCTCCCCTTTCATCCTATCTATCTGCTTTCAGTCTTGTCGCGTAATAACGACAAGCTGATTCAATACAACAAGTCAATATGGCGGTCTCACTCCTCAGCTTCCTTTCAGGCCTCATTGGTTGGGTTTACTTCTTCGCCTGGAGCGCGTCCTTCTATCCTCAGCCCTTGCTCAACTGGCGTCGTCGCTCCACAACCGGAACCACTGTCGATTTCCCCTTGATCAACGTCCTCGGTAAGTCTCAACCTCCTCCTGATATATCCAGACCCCCCTTATGACCCAGGCCATGCATGATACACGACACGAGTGTCAGCTCATGACCTACACCCCCCAGCCAGCCCTGCCCTTATCACCCCAGTGCCCTGGGCCCGATCACTACCATCTCTATCAATCCATGTCCCCTGGTACTGTTTTCCCTTGCTAATCGCGATATTGCTCCGTCCTAGGCTTCGCTGCGTACTTTAGCTCAAATGTAGCCTTCTACTACTCACCAGAGATCCGTGCCCAGTATGCTGCTAGACACAAGGGCCTCGAATCTACAGTGCAGTTCAACGACATCACTTTTGCCCTCCATGCCCTGTTCCTCTCCATCATCACAACCTCACAGTACCTCTCACCTGCTTTGTGGGGGTTTGCCCCAAATTCTGGAAACCGTCCCAGTCGCTTCATTCTTGGAGTTGCAGCGGGCTGTATTACTGGAGTCTTGTGCACATGTATCATTGTTTCCGCTTCACCTGGGAATGATGCCGTCTATGACTGGGTCGCCCTCGACATTGTCTACGCCGTCGGATACGTCAAGCTTATTATCACATTGATTAAGTACACGCCCCAGATCGTCGCAAACTACAGGAACCAAAGCACCGAGGGTTGGAGCATCTTTCAGATCTTACTGGACCTCACTGGCGGTGTCCTTAGCGTCAGCCAACAGGCTATTGACAGCTACCAACAGCGTGACTGGAGTGGCATCACTGGAAACCCCGTCAAGTTTGCGCTTGGAAATATCAGTATGATCTACGACTCTGTTTTCATCATCCAGCACTACGTCTTGTACCGTGACGCCAAGAGCACGCAACCTGGCGAGCGCGAAAGAGAGAGTTTGTTGCAAGACGAGGAACGAACCGCAGAGTACAGTGGGTAGATTTACTGCCCTGGGCTCGATAGACGCTGAGAATGCTTGTTTACGCGCACATCAGGCGTTTGCTGCGATGTTTACAAGACCTTCATTGCGACTTGATTTGAAGTTGTATTGTTTTCAGCTGCAAGATCTACATTGCATTAGATCACGAGCCATATAGACAACTCGATATGTACATTTCTGGCTTACTATAAGGAGCCACATAATTTTTATCTTGGGATACAGCCCCATGCAGCAGGATGAAATCGTCTAGACTGCCGAAAGACTCAGTGTATTCACTAATATGCGGCTCGCAGGCCAATAAAGTTGCATATCGTCATCTTCACGCCACTCAGATTAATCACCCTACTGATATTCTCAAATACTTATTCAGATAGTACCGTTCTTGGCATATTGTATGCAGGGTACGGTCCAAAACTACGTATAGATGGTCAGCGGTGGCTGAGCTGAGATGGACTATTGCTTATGTTACGTTGCCGAATATCATCTTCAAACACAGACTATTCGTACATATGGCCAAATTCGGTTATGATCTTAGTGTATCGTAAGCTGAAGCGTGAATTTGAGTATCAAATGTATACCGTTTTGATGTCGAGTTGGGTTCCGAGCAAGAATGGCGCAGGAGAGTTGTCTTGGACAGAGGGGATGCCGCGTTGTGCCCGATTGGCTCATGAAGCAACACGTCAAGCCTAGAACTGCCAAATATACGATACTACTGAACAATAGGTCCAGGTCCACGAATTTATCTTGATAGAGACATCTATAGTACGCAGTCAGCTGAACCATTGCTCGTGCAACATCTGTTCCTGGCAAATCCTGTGAGGAACAAACCTGGGTGTTGCTTCGGTGGCAGGTTTCCCGGTCGACAGGCTATATAACGAGAAAAGAAGAAAGGGAGAAGAACGGCATCGATGTCCAAAATACAAAAAGCGGATATCTTGATTGACACTCAAAACAGATGCCAAAAAAAGGGATTATTCGACAACGGCAGGATTCGAACCTACGCGTGCGAACACAATGCCTATGATAGTTCTTAGAAGAAATAGCAGGGCATCGCCTTAACCACTCGGCCACGTTGTCTTAGGATACATCTGAGGATTCTACAGAATCTGATATACCCCGCACTCAAGACCGGAAATTATAATATCCCATCTGCCATGGAATTGTAACAGGGAGTGCACAAGGTGTTAAAGGTTTGGTTTGCGAATTCTAAGTTAAAGATAAAAGTCTAACACTTTACAATACGTATAGCTATAATATTATAAAAAGGAATAAGGCACAATTAGCAACCTTATTTTTATATAATATAAAAGTGCAGCTAAAGAGCATACTTCTAGTTTCACTATATAACCTAAGAGAACTAAATAAGTTAACTAACCCTACCTATCAAGTCAGTCAATCTGCCTCCTTTATTATATACCCTAATCCTTATTGCTAATACTAATCCTAGCCATAATATAATACCTACTAAATGCAAGAGCCTACAGGCATACTGCCACTATTACTATCAGTAAGGGTCTACTCTACTAAAGAGTATTCTTTATAATACCCTTAATAAAAGAGGCTTAAGCTTTTCTATAAAAGCTAAAGCTATAATAGATATAGCAGATAAAAGCTAGCTAATTAAAGCTATAATATTTAACTATAGCTTACTTATCTTAACTTTTAGTAGTAATTACTACTATAAAAAGTAGCTAAAGTATAAAAAGTTAAAGCTATAATAGCTAGATAATAACCTTAATAGTAATAGAGGCTAAGGTATATTCTTTAAGGCCCTTTAAAATAGGTTATATAAAGAATAGCTAGCTGACCTACTGTAGTAGGCCAGTAAGGTAAATAAGCTATTTATATAAAGGGAGTTACTATATAGGATAAGGGGGGCTAATAGAGAGAGGGTTAGTTAAGTTATTCAATAGGGTCTATATTAAAGGAAGGTTATACGGGTATTTATATGAATTAGGCTGCTTTATCAAGGTAGTAATATTATGTGATTTAATACGCTTACGACCGAGGCGACGTGAACATTAGGTAATCGTATAGCATAAGGTGTATTCTACTTTGTAGTCCAGGAAAAGTGCCGAAGCGGCTCGATTCAGGCATTGAGGAGTGACATTATCATATACCTAACCACCGCTCGCAAAGCATCAAGAAATACATGTTGACTTTCTATGTTGGTTCTTAATTCTACAAGTACTCTTACATCCTTCTCTTGCAGTATTTTCGTGCTGTGTCTATTTTAATACAAAGTTGATCGTTTTCCCTCCCCTTACAGGAATAGCCCTCTTGGCTGCACGTAGATCGTACTGACCCCTGGAGAAGCGCGCTGCGCCCTCCTCAGTCTGGAGGATTTCCTTGACCATCCAGTCACGCAATTCATCACCTGCTAGCTCAGCAGGTGGAGGCGGGATGTTCACGACGCCGCGTACCTTGCCGTTAATCTGCACTGCGCAGGGCTGTACTCGCGGCCGAACGAGCTCGGCCAAGGAGGCATCTGTTGTGGGGAAACTGGCAGACTCGAATATAGAGCGTGAGGAAGGGTGTAGAAGAGCCCAGCATTCCTCGGCCAAGGCGGGAGTGATAGGCGCCATCATGGAAATAAGAGCCTGGGCAGCCTCGCGCTTGACAATCGGACTGGCGGTAGTGTTATCGGCAAGGGTGTTGGTGAGAATCATGAGGTCTGACACTACTGTGTTGAGAGAGTAAACTTCGTCATAAGATGCTGTAACGGAGGCAATGGTGCGTTGCACATCGCGCCAAATACCTGCTTCGGCGTCCCATTGTGCAAGTTCCTTTGCAGACGCTGATCCAAGACGCTCATGCTTAGCAGCAAGGTAGTCCCGGGCAGAAGTATTTTTTTCGCAGGGCTCTGCAGCAATGGCTGTAATCTGATCGTGTAGCCGTTGAAGCCAGCGTGTGACACCAGTGATCTTGCCCTCGTCCCAATTGAGAATATCGCCAACCGGAGCCTGGAAGAGCATGTGCGCACGGGTCGCGTCAGCGCCGTACTTGGAGATGAACTCCGAAGGATCAACTCCGTTGTACTTAGACTTGGACATCTTCTCGTATGCAATATTAGCTGGTTTTCCAGATGCCACCACCTTAGGTTTGGTAGGGTCCTTCAGGTCAACCTCGTCGGGCTTGAGGAAGCGGCCATTGTCAGGGTCGATGTACGTCTTACCGTGGACCATGCCCTGTGTGATCAGGCGCTTGAATGGTTCAGCGGATTTGTAGGTTTCCTCTGTATATTGGGGCAGCAAGTCTGTAGAGGCTAAGAACTTGAAGATGAAACGTGCATAGAGTAGATGAAGAATAGCGTGCTCGATACCGCCGATGTAAGTGTCAACGGGAAGAGTCTTGCCAGCTCCAGGAGAGAATGGCTGGTCTTGGTTATGCGGATCAGCAAAGCGAGCATAGTACCAACTTGAGTCGACGAAAGTATCCATGGTATCAGTGTCTCTTCGAGCAGCGCCGTTACACTTGGGACAAGTTGTGTTGACGAACTCAGCGGAGGACTCCAAGGGACTACCGCTTCGCGTCTCTGACCAGTCCACATCAGGAAGTTTCACGGGAAGCTGTTCGTTTGGTACAGGCACTGGACCGCATGTATCACAGTGGATGATGGGGATAGGGGTGCCCCAATATCGTTGCCGACTGATCAGCCAGTCTCTTAGACGCCATTTCTCAACCGGTTTGGCAAGTTCAGCCTTCTCGAGTAACTTGACGATCTCCTCTCCAGCGGCAGCTGAATGTTTGCCCTTGAAGGAACCACTATGTTCTGTCATGATTCCATGTTCGACAAAGGGCTCGTTCTCCACAGCTGTCGTCGACTCGTCCTCAGATGCGGATAGGACATGTCGGACGGGCGCATCGTAGTGGTGCTCCTTCCAGAATGCATGGTCTCTCAAGTCGTGCCCAGGAACGCCCATGACAGCACCTTCACCATAGTCACCCAGGACGTACGGCGCAACATAGACAGGCAGTGAGACTTTGGTGGCATCAGGTGTTTCTTCGTGGTAGGCGAGCGGGTTAATAGCCCGGAGGTGCGGCAATAGATAACCCACCTTTGAGTCCGCAGGTAGACCGGGGATGGTATCGATGAATGCTTGTAACTCAGGGTCTGAGGCTGCAAGCTTGGCTACAATGGGATGGCTGGCTGCGAGAGCCACATACTGAACGCCGAAGAGAGTGTCAGGTCGAGTGGTGAATACTTCGATCGCAGCCCGGATGTCATGACCCATGGCCAAGACGGGGAACTTGACGGAAGCGCCAGTTGATTTTCCCAACCAGTTCTTTTGCTGTGCCAGAACCCGCTCTGGCCATGCGTTTTCTTTTGCAAGCGCCTCGAGTTCCTCGAGAAGCGCCTCACGGAATTCGGAAATGCGGAAGAACCATTGCTTGAGGTTGCGTTTCTCAACCTTGACGCCTGATCTCCAAGAGCAGCCGTTCGAGTCGACTTGCTCATTTGCCAGGACCGTCTTGTCAACCGGATCCCAATTTACCTCGGCTTCGGCTTGGTATGCGAGACCTCGTTCGTGAAGCATGAGGAAGAGCTTCTGAGTGTGTTTGTAGAAACCGGGATCGCAAGTGGACAACTCCTAAGGTACCTGTAAGAATTGGGAGAATATCTCTTGGGGTTTCACTTACACGATTCCAATCCCAGCTACCATTCATGAGCTCAAGCTGCTCCTTCATTTTGGCCATATTGCTCGTCGTCCATTTTTCTGGCGCAACATTCCTTTCAATCGCGGCGTTTTCTGCAGGTAGACCAAAAGCATCCCATCCCATAGGTAGCATGACTTTGTCGCCTTTCAATGCCCGGAATCGAGCAACCACGTCGGCAATGGAGTAGACACGGAGGTGACCAAGATGGAGAGTCCCCGATGGGTACGGGAACATGGGTAGCACATAGTGGTTGTCTTTGCTATCAGTAAGCTTATCGGACTGTTTCACGGTTGCGTTGGAATCCTTCCATTTCTTGCGCCATTTGTCGTCGATTGAAGTGAGGTCGATGGCGTAGCATCGTCGAGAGAGGGTTGCGGCTGCTGCTTGGTGGGCGATGATCGGACGTCGAATTGAGTTATGGAGTGATGGATTGGACAAAGCGCGCCGAGCTGCGGCGCAGCCTATGAGCCTTGATTGCAACAGTGGCATTTGTATCTGGGCATTATATGATGCTCGTTCGAATCGATTGGTGTCAAGAAATTTCGTCTGTGTACACTGAGGTCCAAAAATTGGATGTCCTGATGGTATCGAGATGCCTACCAACTTAACTTACCCTGTGGTAAATTTAAAGCTCGGACCATCCATTTCTTGTGTCGTCGGTGCTTGGTCCACCACAATTCATGATAGCCGACTTCAGGTACCGTCGAATGCGTCATGACTGCTAACATCCACCGAAGTTGAAGGCCCTGACCGAGAACGGCCACTGGAGACCGTGAACAAATAATAAACCCCGCTATCATGGACACGCCCCGCCACAAAACTCGTCCACTCTAGCCCAGTTCAATCGCCCCCCTCCAAGATCAAAGAAAAAGAGACGCCGACGTCGTCCTCGACTTGACTTGACCTATCTTGTCTTGTCTCACTCCGAGTTATCTCCTTGATTCGAGATACTCTTCACTTGTAGACCGAGCTCGATAGCTCTCAATCAATAAAGACAAAGGGCCCATTATAGGTCGGATATAGTCGTTTCCGATTTCGCAAACACAACCTCCTCCCTCTCCAACTCAGTCTATCAGCAAGTTGACGACCACCTTTCTCAAGATATTCAATCTTTCGCATTGAATTCTACTCACATACTACGAATACATAGTTCTACAACTGCCGACCGGAACCTTCCGTCCATTGCAATGGACAAAATCACCGATCGCATCGCCGCTCTGCCGGCTGATGGCACATACTTCTCTCTCGAGTTCTTCCCTCCAAAGACAGCCATGGGATTCTCCAACCTACGAGACCGTCTTCACCGAATGGAAAGAGCACTTCGACCACTTTTTGTGAATGTCACTTGGGGAGCCGGCGGTAGCACCTCTCAGAAGTCGCTTGAATTGGCTGAGTTGTGCCAGAGAGAAGTTGGACTTACAACTTGTCTACACTTGACATGCACAAACATGAGCAAGAAGTTGATTGATGAGGCCCTCTCAGATGCAAAGGCATTAGGTATCAGAAATATCTTGGCTCTGCGAGGCGACCCCCCACGACGAGAAGAGTACCGCGACGCTGAAGATTCGGAGGATGATGGAGGCCAAGATTTCAACTGGGCTGTCGATCTGGTTAGATACATCCGAAAAACTCATGGCGACTATTTCTGTATTGGTGTTGCAGCATACCCCGAGGGCCACGCCGAGGAAAGCCATCCTCTGGGACAGAGCGTGGAGCACGATCTCCCCTATCTTGTCCAGAAAGTTCAAGCCGGCGCCGACTTCATCCAGACCCAACTCTTTTTCGACATTGAAGCATACGAACATTTCGAAACCACTTTAAAAGAGCATCCCAGTGGTGCTTTCAAGAGCATTCCTATCATTCCAGGACTAATGCCTATTCAGAGCTATCAAATGATTAAGCGAACCACTAAGCTGAGCCATGCCAAAATCCCTGACCATCTTCTTGAACGTCTCGATGCTGTCAAGGGTGATGATGAACGGGTAAAGATGGTTGGTGTTGATATCGTCAACGAATTAATAGACAAGATCAAGGACATCAAGTCAAAAACACCGGGTCCAAAAGGCTTCCACTTTTACACGCTCAACTTGGAAAAGGCAGTGTCCTTCATCCTGGAGCGAGCAAACCTCATTCCTGACCCCCCTGAGAACGAGGAAGCCGTCGTCGCAGTTGACGAACTCGCCATCCCCGCGCTACACATCAATGGCAATATGCGCTCAAGTAGCCACTCCCGCTCTCGACAGTCTAGAAGGCACTCTTCTGTTGCCTCAGACCCCCACAATTATGTTATTGTCGGTGACAGGCCAGCAGTATATCCCGAATGGGAAGCTACTGGCTTGGAGGCCGGTGGGCGTGCCGAGGCTGTAAATACTCGCGCAAACACACTGGCTATATCGGAAGGTGAGGGCGCTTTGGGCCGTGAGGCGACGTGGGACGACTTCCCCAACGGTCGTTTCGGTGACGCTCGTTCACCCGCGTATGGTGAGATTGACGGATATGGCGTGAGCCTCCACATGTCCGTGACGCAGGCCGTCAAGCTTTGGGGTCATCCCAAGACGCAGCAGGACATTAACGATCTATTCGTCAAGCACATTCAAGGAGAGCTCTCCGCTATCCCGTGGAGCGAGGAGGAGCTCAGGGCGGAAAGTTCAACCATTAAACCTCACCTCTTGCAACTGAACGGCAAGGGCTGGTGGACCGTTGCGTCGCAGCCCGCCGTCAACGGCCTGCGCTCGAGCGACGCCACCTTCGGCTGGGGCCCGCCTAACGGCTTCGTCTTCCAGAAGTCGTTTGTCGAATTCTTTATCCCGGCGAATGAGTGGGAAATTCTCAAGGCTAAGCTCGTATCCTCAGAATTGCAAGACTACGTATGCTTCTACGCCAGCAACGCACGCGGTGACTATGTCTCGTCGGACATCGGCGGTCACGTGGACGGCTCGACGGAGGCTAGCCCGAGTACAAACGCCGTAACATGGGGTGTGTTCCCGGGCAAAGAGATCATCACGCCAACAATTATCGAAGAAGTCAGTTTCCGAGCTTGGTGCGAGGAGGCGTTCGGAATCTGGGGCGAGTGGGCAAAGGTGTACGGACGGGGTTCTGAGAGCGAAAAGCTTTTGAACAGCATTAAGGATGATTATTGGCTTGTCAATCTTATTCACCATGACTATGTGAATAGGGATGCTCTATGGGAGGTTTTGTCAAGTTGAGCAAGGTGTTTATAGTGTTTGGAGAGATATGCATATACCTACTAAAATTAAACTTGACTGATATCTAAAATACCAAGATTCAATTTATAAGAGACAAACGGTTCAAGAATTTTTTTAATTTTTTATTAGAAAAAGAAATAACAGTACGGTACTTTAGTACTGCATAGGGTGGAGGCATGTAGAAGAATACTAGATACAGAGAGTTACTAGATACACCTAAGGAAGAATACTGCAATATATAATACTAGATTTAAAATAGTTTAAGAGTTGAGAGTTGAGGAAAACCTAACTAAACTTCAAATTTTACAAAATATAGATAGTTATTGGCACCATATTTTATGACTTATTATGCTTATTCACTAGCTAGTTTACATAGAGGTTATGCAGTCCTCTGTTCGCTTTTCGTTCTCCTTTCTCCCTATTCCGTCGGAAGATACTAGATAAAGCTAGAGTCGCCAAAATGAAAAGAAACCATATAGCTAACCGGGACTGTAAAATTGGGTATGTGTGCTGGGGGTAAAGGGGGATATGATGGGCATTAGGTCCGTTAAATGCCAGAAGTTGGTTTAGCTGTTATTGCTACCAAAATGAAGTCGTTGCGCATAGAGGTATTGTATGCGCCGTATAATACACTCTGCAGAGCCTTTTTAGAGGGACACCGTATTTTATTGGCTTTGCCAAGAATACTGACAAATTTCCGCTAGGAACATTTAGGATTGCAGGACTTAGATCTCTCCATTACCCCAGTCGAAGTAGTGTTCATCGTCGGGAGGGGGTGCGAGAATGTCGTCGTCGTTGGCGAAAGCGCCAGGGAACCCCGATTGGCCTGACGCCATACTGCCGATACCGCGAGGAGCGGCCGTCGGGACGGCCGAAGCCGTTATGGAAGGCTGAGGCTTGCGTTCGACATCACCGAAGATTGAAGTCGAGGGAACGCTGGCGGTTGTAGGGAATGTCGCGGCGCTGGCAACAGGGTAGCCAATGTGAGCGGTGTGACCACCATGGCCAGCATAGGCAAACTGGCTAACACTGGCAGGTGTAGGAGTGGGCGCATCTTCGTTGGGGGACTCGCTGTCTGGATACTGGACGGAAGATTCGGCGATAGTAGCAGCGGCTTTCCGGCCAGCGGTGCGAGGAGTGACCCCACGGCCAGTGGTCTTGGTTCTTTTAGACGGAGTATAGTCGAGCTCGTCAAAGTTCATCTCGTCCTCGTCTTCATCATCTGAAGCGGAGCGCTTGATAGGGTGAACTGGAAGTGAGCTCTTGCGCTTAGATCCCTTTCCAGAGCGACTCGCCTGGCTGCGGGCAGGGGTAGGCTTGGAGGGAGTGTTGGGACCAGTACCAGTACCCAAGTTGAGGCAGCCGGCGACATCACCGCCGTTGTTAGCAGTCTGACGAAGAGCCTCGGCGTCCTTTTTGATGGTGCGAAACTGGAACTGAATTCCGTCCGTGGTAGATTGTCCAAAGTACTTGGCGATGTCTATGATGCGAGGATGTTAGCAAGTGTTGGCGCTCAGAGGAAACGACAAGGTCGGAGAGCCTACTATTCTTGTCGATGCCTTGCTGGGTAGAAGGGAGCAGGTTCTCGTCGGTGGTCAGGTCCTTCATATCGAGGCCCCGGGCACGCGCAATGCTGATGATATTGGTCGAAGCCCGAACCTTTCGAAAACGATGATTCAGGGCATGATCAGTCATATCAGAGCCATAACAGGCGGCAATTTCTGGGGGCGGAGTGTCAACCCCAGGCACAGTCATAGGCGAAGAAGGATAACAGAGAATAGGATTGATGAAGATAAAGAAATATAGTCTTACCCTTGTAGTTCCACTTGACTTCGGGGTGTGCAGCCACGATAGCACGTACCATACGGGCCTGAGCCTCGTAGGTCTTGTAGTTGGCCTTGGCATTTGATGCTGGGGCCATATTTGGTGTAGATCTGGTCTGAGACGTTGTTAGTTGGAGAGTTATTAAATAGAGATTGGCAAAGACTCGATGATGGTGGTGATGCTGAAGGGGGTGGGTTGGGACCGCAGAGGTGATCAAAGGCTATGAGATGAAACTGACCTCAAAAGAATGAAAATACAATAGGATGCTTGCTGAATGGCCTTGAGTCGGCACGTAAGCGACGTCCTTTGTCGCGATGATTGAGAGATAGAAAGAATGAGTATCGCGATACTGAGATGAAAGCGCAAAGTAGAATTGAGCCTCGACTTGAGGAAGAGAGGAAAGAAGAGAAAATTGAGGAAAGAAAAAGCGAAGAAGCACGTTTGCGTTGTAGTGAAGTGAAGATATACTACTGCCTAAATAGGGAAAGGCGATGAAAGGTGAAGAAGATATGCGCGCGATGGTTTGCGCTGAGAAGAGTGTTGTGATGTACGAGATGTGTAGATGAAGAAGATGAAATGAAGGCGAGAGAGTGTGGAGGGTAATATATGTAAATGAGTTGGTTGATGATTCACTGTCGCGAAGCAGGGGAACCAACAACCCTGAGAAACAGATAGTAGAAAGATGGTCGGAAATCTCAATTATCATCCAAATGAGTTCGTCTACTATAATCGCATAGGAGAAGTAGTGGACGAACCTATTTCTGAAGCGACTTCAGATTTGTTGCTGGGCCGACTGTACGCAAACGCCAAGAAGAATAAAGACTACCAAATAAAGTCGAGAAAAATCAAGGGAAACAAAGAACAAGACAGAAAACCAGAACGAATCTGTTCACATAGCCGACACTTGATAGACTCTGAGGGATGATGTGTTTGGATAATATCGGATTTGATGTTTGTTGACTTACGAGTTCTGTCTGTATAGGTACCTAGGTACCTAGTTGGAGGTAACCTTGTAGCGGGTCAGTAGAGTTCTAGGTCGTTGCAGCAAAAGCGTTGCACAAGGCGGACTCGATAAGTTTACGGTAATACAATTACTTGAAGAGGGCATGAACTAGATTTTAAGTCGACAGATATAAAGTGTTGGAAGTAAATATTGATTATCTAACCCCTGAAAGAGTTGGCGTTTGCAAGGTTACAACATACAGACATGCGGCAGAACAACGGGACTGTCCGTGGGTGTGGTGAAGCTTAGATAGTGCAAGACATGAGACTAAATGACCACCATTTTGATAAAACGATATCCCAGAACAAACTAAAAGACCACAGAGTGAATCAAGTCAAGTAATGATGTCAAGGTATTATTATTCTATATTCTATATCGTTTCATAGATGGCAATCCTCTAGATACGCACCTGGCTGCTCAGTATACTGTCCAAATATGTGTCCCACTAACAGATCCTAACGACAATACATATAATGGTAGCGTACTGTGGCTAATGCTGGTGAGACTTTTGTGTGCCTGTTTCAGAAACGAGCCAAGACCAAAAGAGACCAGGATCTGGGCTGAAGCCAAGACCCGGCAATCGTTCCAAATCTTGCGTAATTGGTGGGAGACTTTGACTCAAGTCGAGAGACAAGGACGACATGTAGAACTCCTGTCGCATCTCGATAAGTCTTTGCCTCGGTTCATCGCTTGGACTCGATTCCTGGCATACTCAAAGTCTGTTCTCGTATCATCGCCCTCTCATCGTTTGTGTCGTCTCTCATTCCATCTCTTCCAAGAGTCGCTCCGTTCTTCCTGGTTCCGTACAGAATCTCTCGACGATTCGTCACCGTAGCAGCTCGTAATCAAACCGACACATCAGATTCGATATCGCCTTCATTAGATCGTTCAATATTCGATAGCAGATTGTCTATTTGACCTCAGTCGCGATAACAAATGGGGCAGGTCGTCGTGTAGGTGTGAGACTTCGGCTGTGGCTTCGTGTGGTTGCCTTGGGTGCTTCCCACTCAACCATGGGGTGTTCCTTGATCTGTGCCTCCTCCGCGGTATTGGTGTTGTATATCAGGTACTGAAAACCAAGGAAGAAGTCGCATGACGCCTGGAACATGCCCGAAATCTTGAAAGACCAGGGGATCTCGGACTTTGATGTGAAGAACCAGAATAGCTTCATGGTATCTCCGCCAATCCAAGCAGCCAGGACTGACAATCGTAGACCCTTGGACGATTTGGTTCGTGCGTTAATCAAGATCTGAGGAATGGGCAGTGTAGCTTCCACGCCGAGTCCAATGCATCCAATGGCGTTGGCGTAAACAGCGTAGAGCCCAGGCATCTGGGAAAGGAGAAGCTCAAGAACAACAAGAGCAGCGGCAAAATACATAATAGCTTGCCAGTATCTGCGTCTAATTAGTCCCAAAGATACGCGTACAGGATTATTATCATAAAACCTACCGTCGTGGAGATCGCCATTGCCAGAAGTTATAGGGGCGCTGGAAGCCCATCAAGCTGTCGTCGGTGCCGGCAAAAGGGAGACCAGCATCGCCGCCTTTGGTGGACGGGGGAGGTCGGAAGTCGAGAGCAACTTTGAGGAGAGCCACTTGGACGACAACCATCAATAGGGACTGAAGGAGTAAGCTCGTATCGTATTGAGCTTGAGGCCAGTAAAATATTCTGCATTCGGGCAACACGGATCAGTCGCAGTCCACGCCAATCGCATTGAGCGGGGGAAA
The DNA here is from genome assembly GCA_013618295.1 of Fusarium armeniacum. Lineage (NCBI taxonomy): Eukaryota > Fungi > Ascomycota > Sordariomycetes > Hypocreales > Nectriaceae > Fusarium > Fusarium armeniacum. Next base: position 50,540 of record JABFER010000154.1, on the reverse strand, counting down.
ACAAACCTCAGAAAAGACGCGACCAGCATGATAAGAGGAATATCAAGAGAGAAGCCTGCGCTGGTCTTGTTTCGGTGCATCGAGATAATCTGGTCGGCATAGGAGAGAATGGGCGACATGACGATAAAGAAGGGGGCCACCCAGGCCGTCAGCTCCATGACCCATCCTATGAGACCGTCTGCCATTCTGCCGTTGTTTTGTCTGAGTCCAGAAGATCGAGTCGGACGTAATAAAGCAGCAGTTGCTGAGGGGGGATTCGACGCGATGAGATTCGAGGTGAAGCCGATAGGGTTTACGTAGACGATGGCGGGTTCATTCGAAAAAGTATATGCAAGTAAGGATTATCACTATGAACTAGCCAACTGATTGATGTATGCTGGCGGCGCAATGCAATGCAAATTATGCGAATACTAATGTGATTGATTACAAGAGAATAAAAGAGAGGATTGAAAAGTCTCAAGTCAAGTCAAGAGACGCCGCTGGGTGAGCAGGAGTGGGTGCAACAAGGGTAAAGGGGAAAGACAGTCAGTCTAGGTTAGTAGCGGGCAGTCTCGTAATTTTGATATAGTACTAAGTTAGTGGTCGTTCTAGAAGGCATGGCTGGCATGGCTTTGACACTCATCCAATCAAGGCTGATGTTGGAGCGACCATCGGTTATCCCCGCTCGAAGTTTAGTGTGCAGAAGCTTCCATACCTAGAAGCTCTGCCCAACCCTGGCAAGGAGTAAAAGCCCCCCAAATTTCGCCCTGTCAGGGTTCCATGAAGCCAGAGCAGAACGGCCCGGGGGACGAAAGCGGTCGGCAGTTCTACAATCTGACCAATGAGAGACAATACATATCGCATGGGTGTTGGGCTCTTTACGGATCCAGTAGGCTGGGATAAGTTCCCATTCCAGGATGTATGCTCAGACTGGATTGGTTCGACTTGAGACACGCGTTCATCCTCCTTCATTCTGATGCATGTCTATAAATACGTATGTACTAACTAGTATACCATAGATAGACTGTTTGGGTTGTCCTAGTCCATAGCAAGCATTTGTGCCTGTATCCTCTGTAGGTTCCTCCAAACCTTCAACCAACATATCATCGGTACAACGGCTGCCCCGTCGGTGGCTGGTGGAAATTAAGGCGGAGCACTATGCGATCGATATTCTCGTATGGAACACGCCTGCTTTTTCGCCTGTGCTTTTGTATCCTTACTGGGCCGGGGAAGATGGCTGTCGTAAAAAAAAGCCAAACGTGACAAACTGCCGCTTGCGGACATTCAGTAGTTGATTTTGACTCTTGATTCGTTGTATGGAACCGAACCTAAGAGAACAAGATTTGATGGCAGAAAGCATCTGTAGGTATCAATTACAGGTAAAACAAATTACATGCGGTGGTCATAGATCGTCAATCGTGCTTCCTCAGCGTCTCACCACAAGGCCGGGTTGTAAGTCTACTTGGAAGGGGAGTACATTGAAGGTATACAGTTAGGTACCTAGGTAGCATTGCAATTCACAGCACTTGCTTCGTCGTTCTTTACTCAGAAGCTCACACAAGCAATGCTCCTTGCACTGCTTGTAGATAGCATTTCCTTTACCACTCCCGACGCTATTTAGCAGTTCCTTCTTGAGAATGTACTTGTCCAAGAGCATCTGCCAAAGCACTGCAGCTTTGATTTTGTCGAAAATACCATATTTACCATTGTATACGTATTTGTAAAGTCATTAGTTGGTGGACGGGCACCAAATACCAACTACTCGTCCAGCCATCTTCATGTACGTTCGTCCACTACCCAGGCGGCATGTCGCCGAACCAGTTCTATATGACCTTGAAATTAAGGCGACCGGGAACAGTAGAATCAGTACAGGTTTGGAGGTAGTGTTGTATCGAACTTTCGATTGAGTTTCAGACAAGATATCGCGGTTCAGAAACATGTTTGAGACCATTGAGCAGGAATATAATGTTTGACTGCCGGTGTGGTCTGTACCAGAGGTTTTTGTTGTCAACGATTACCGGGAGATCGAAGTTCTGATTAAAATGCGCTGAGGTGCATACTCCTGTCAATGCAAGGCCCTAATTCTTCTCTACATAGGTAATCATGTTACTCGTGCAACTAGGAGCCAGTCAGGCATTCACTGCATCGCTTCCCTGTTGTTTACAAACAGTATATGCTGCATGCTATTGTTTATTGGCCACTTGAATGATATTTCTGTTTGCTGAGCGGAGTGAGTTATTGGCTATGATATTATTCGAATTTATTGCCAGTTCTTGGCACTGGCGAAAGGCCGTTTGGCCGTTTATCAGTCCCCAGCACTGCCAGCTCCATGCTTTCTTTTGACCAAACACTGCCTACACTCTCCTCTCCTCTTCACATCTGCACTCCAGTATCCCTCTCCAAGCAAAACTATCTCTCTTCTTCACATACTACTCTTCATCACCTTCGAGCAACAACGAAAACTGCAGACATGATGAAGTTTCCTTCCAGCCCTGAGAGACGGGAACGCCCTTCTCGAGCTGCAGCTCCCACAAAGAACATGAAAGAACCCGACTCTGACGATGATGACCAACCTATCAGACCCCAAAGCTCGTCTTCGGCAAGAGTCATCCGTGCCGATAAGGACAACTCCAGTGTCGGCTTTAGCCCCGATTCGATCACAGTCATCTCGGCACAAACCAGTGCTTCGTCCATGGCGACACTCAATCGACCATCTTCCCAAAAAAGGAACAGCCCCGAAACTGAGAGCGACTCTCCTACCAAGAAGTCACGCAAGATAGTGATCAAGACTAACAGATCCACTCAAGCCGTGACTCCAGCGCCTTCGCAGGCCGGCACCACACCGCAGCCAGCTCTCAGCAGCATCCCTGAGATTGAGGCTATACACAAATGCCTTGCGCGTTTGGAGAGTCGCGTCAACCGGGATGCAGCGGATCGAGATGAGGAAAAGATGAACAATGCTTTACTCAAGCAGGCACTGCAGAAGGCTCAGACGGCTAAGGCGGGCGAGAAGGACCTCACCCATCCTACAGATGACCAAGACCTGCTTAACGAGAACGAAAAGCTCAAAAGACGCATCTCAGAACAAAACCATTACATCGCTACTTTGAGGCAGGACCGCATCACTCCATCCTCATTCAAGCTGATGGACGGCGATGTTGAACTTGAATGGAAGGGGATTGCATTCGCGATTCGCAATTTTGTTTCCCAGGTTCTCACCAAGCAGCCGTATCGAGAACAGGCACCTCGGGGGGCGAACCAAAATGACGTCGAAGCGTTCAAGAAGCATCAAAGGAAGGACATCCATACAGCGGCGCACCATTTCCAGCGTTATATTTGGCTACGCCTTGTCGAGGACGTCTTCCAGGCTGGAAAGGCTACCTGGGGAGGCCCCACAGGTAATGCATTTCATCGCTACTGTTTGAACATCTCTGGTATGTTTTGACCGCCCATTTCCATACTCCATTCTTTCACTGAAAAGTTCCTAGAAATAGACTTTGAGGGCATGACACAACTGAGTGCATTCAAGTCTAGCCAAGCCGAAGTGATGTCCAAGTTTTTCAACGAACACAACCGCGAGCAGGCCAGGAGCATTGCACGAGAGATGGCACTGACCCTTGAAATTTTCATGGACCCCGAAGAAAAGAAAGCCAAAGCGAGTCCTCAGAAGCGTCTTATGGAAATTGTTCGCAAGGCAGTGGAACTCAACGACAAGTTCCTGAGGTCCAGGGCATTTTACCTCATCAACTGGCTACAAAGCGATTGGGAATGGGATGACGTCGAAATCCGTCACTTCTCGGGAAAGAAGGGCGGAGTCGAGAATTTGGATGTTGAAATCTCACCCCGACTTAGGAAGATTGGAAATGCTGACGGTCGTCATTTCGATGAGGCTCTGGAGATGTGCCGGCCCATGGTGACAGTAGTTTGCCTATGAGGAATACCACGTTATACGGTAGCAAAGTGCGAAGTCATGCGAACTTAAATCAAATTGTCGCTGATTTCTGATACGGCTGTCAAGAAGACAAGTCTTGGTCAAGGCCAGGTTGTATGGTCAGTATTGTAGGGAACAGAGCCCCAGATGATTTGAGGCCATGCATGTAGCTAAGGGATGCTTGTGGATGGATATGTCTTTGGTTGATGTTTCTGAATCAACCCGGATCAGTACCAGGTACTCTCGAACGAGTGATAAGGACTGGGCTATTGCGAGAGAGAACAACAAAATAAATGCATTGAAATTGACATTTCGCAGCGCCGAGACTACCTACCTAAAAATGTGATTCGTTGTAATGTTGTGTCCATGTCGATCTGATAAGACGTTGATCAAGGAGCTTGTAAAGTGGGCTAACATCATGGATGCCTCAGGCTTGAGCTATCTTTGGACACCGCCCTGTCGATGGGAAGGGGTCCAGGACACCCTGTCTTGGCAGCATCGCATCGACTTGATCTCCAACTGAGCATTAAGGATCAAGCTTCCTTTCCTTTTTTTGTTTCTGTCATAAAATACCTAGATGATACCACATTGAAAATATACAGCTAAACGAGAAGAAGAAAAAGGTATATCCCTCTCATTCATGATAGCTCTGCGTTCAACTGACTTTAACCCCTCCTACTCTAGACCTAATCATGCCTGTTATTCCTCAAGATGCGCCCGAGTCCGCTGGACAAATTTCCGCGCCCGAAAAGTCAACTCCCACCTTCAATCCCGAAGATGTAACCGTCATCTTCGTTCTCGGCGGCCCTGGTGCCGGTAAGGGTACTCAGTGCTCCAAGCTTGTCTCTGAGCACGGCTTCACCCACCTTTCGGCCGGCGACTTGCTGCGCGCTGAGCAGGAGAGGCCTGGTTCCCAATACGGCGACCTCATCAAGGACTACATCCGCAACGGTCTCATCGTTCCCATGGAGGTGACTATTGCTCTCCTCGAGAACGCCATGTCCGCTGTCCTCAAGGAGACAGGCTCGCAGAAAGGCCGCTTCCTCATCGACGGTTTCCCTCGCAAGATGGACCAGGCTGTCAAGTTCGAGGAGACTGTCTGTCCCGCCAAGCTTGTCCTCTTCTTCGATTGCCCCGAAGACGTCATGGAGTCCCGCCTTCTCGAGCGTGGCAAGACCAGCGGTCGCGAGGATGACAACGCTGAGAGTATTCGCAAGCGATTCCGCACCTTTATCGAGACCAGCATGCCTGTTGTCAACCACTTTGAGGAGGTTGGCAAGGTTCTGAAACTTGATGCTACTCCTACTCCTGATGAGGTCTATGCCAACACTGAAAAGGCTCTCGCCGAGCGGTTGGGGCCCAGCTTCTAATGCATGAATTAAACGTACATTTTGCTTCGGGGGAGCTGTCCTGGAGTCAGACCCCCTAAGTGTTTAGGCTAAGAAAACTAATAATATTCAAGCTTATAAAAGACTCAAACCTCGCGTCTAGAACAGTAATAGAAAACTCATGATTATGCTGTAATATTCCTTTGACAGTATTCCTTTTCAGCTGCCACTGATACAGGCCTTCTCTCCAATTGTCATGCGAAACCCGCTCTGACCTACCTAATTCCATTTCAACATACTCGCTCAAAAGGGTATATCTAACTATCATTACTGAATTTCAACGCCTGTATCATTGCCGTTCCCCACAAACTTACACAATCAGTTGTCATCGTACATCTTCATCAAACCAGCTTTAATGTCTGTCATCTGTTTTCTATGCATCTTTTCGCGGTTCTCCAATGCTGTGATGCGCTCTTGTAGGGCCTTGATCTTCTCATCTTTGGTCTTGAGACTTGCCCGGGCGGTATCTCGTCCCAGCACGATACCCTTGGTTCGGCGTGCGGCAGTGGCTAGAATATTCTGCACAGATGATAGGGTTTTTGGATCTACCTTTTGACCTCGCAAAAGGCCCATGACCTCATCCATCACGTCATAATCTGTCTCAGGGGGGCTGCTTGGGGGGATTCCTTGCTGTTTGGATGGTGACTTGGATGGCGTTGTGTTTGCCGAGACGGTAGCAGATGACATGGTATTAGTGTACCGTGAGGGGGTCTCGTCAAAAGAGACCTGCTTTTGTCTCTTAGACTCGCTGGTGGGAAACAGGGTGCGCGAAACAGAAGGTGTTGGCAACCCGGAAATGACATCGGTAGAGCGCGAAGTACTGGGCGTAGTGTATCTTTTCTGAGCAGCCTTCTCGGCACTCTTGTCCGCGATAGCAGCCATCTGACGCTCCTCATCCGATCCCAGATCACTGAACTCTTCTTCTTCCTCTTCAAAAATGTCTCGGCGCCTCTTCGCCGGTCCACGAGTCGGGGTTTCAGCAGCTACTGATGGCAAAGTGGACGACTTTGAAGAGCCTGAAGCCTGGGTTCGGTTTCTGGCAGACTTTGGCATAGGGGTGCTAGGCTCAGAGTCTTCGCCAGATTCTGTGCTATCAGCAGAACATTCGTCACTCTGGCGTCGGCTAGGAGTAACTTGATAGCCATATGTCACAAGAGACTGTTGGGTCATGGGAGGGGGTGCGGCTCTGGAAGATTCATCGCCTTTTCGGGGAGTCTTTAGACCGTTTTCGCGAGTTTTAGCCTCCTCTCTCCAGAGAAAGAAGTTGCAGTCATCGCATTTCCAAAAGAGCTTCCCATTATTGGGTCCTGTCTTCTTGACTTCACGAAGTGTAGCCTTTTGACGAGGCTCACAGTTACCTACGAGGTTGTTATTACCAGAATCGAAGGCTGTGAAGAATTACCAACTTACACCACCAATTTCCGTCACTATAGCGGCCTTTTGGTAGACGCTTCTTCTGTGATTTGGGTGTCTGGGGATCTCGCCGATGTTTGAACCGTGGTGTCGAAGGCATGATGCGCTGTTGTTGACCCAGCAACCACCAACTGTATAGACAGATCAGAGATAGAAGATTACAATAGTGAGGCAAGGTCAGGTGAGTGAGTATTCTGCTAGTACTAACAAATGATGCCAGGAGAAAGAAAGTGTGGACGTTGGAGCGGGAATCACCGTTGAGGATTGTACCTGACCTTATGCGGGGTGGGATCAAAGCTGAGGTCAATGTAAGTGTGAGGGGGCTGGTTGGGCGGCTATCAAGATGTAAATGTCGCCAGCCACAATGCTTTATACATGGGTAGGTACTTACTAACCACGAAACAACAACGGTTATTCTCATTTGTTCCAGCAGTCACAATTACTTTAGTGAACATAGTTAAACTCATTGCTAGATAACATTTACAGTATTTCCCTACCTAGGTAAGTGGTAACTACCTAATATATGTAGGTATCTACCTACCTACCTAGGTACTAAGGTAGATATCCATGCTCTCTTTATGACTTACCCAACCCTGCAAAAATTGACTTGCTCTTCCCGACAATATTCCAACAACAAGTTCGTATTACTAACTTCCAGATCTACTACATCAAGCTCAGGATGAACGTTGTGATCACCTGTATGTTCATTCACTAAGAAACTTCAATGACCAAGGCATCACGTGATCAAGCATCCATCCTCACCTGATTTTGCTATGATGCTCTCTCATCTCATCATCTCTCATCGCCATCACTATCCCAGGCAAACTCCCATCGACAGACTGTTTCGTCTCCGACACTAATCTTAGGGCAACCCAGTCTTATTATCGAGATATTTTTGTTGAGACAAACAGCCGGATTCCCGATGGCTTCACGCATGTCCCTCTTCACAGGGCGTCTCGTTGCTTCAGCTACTCGACTCACTCCCCGCACATCGCCTTTGGCCGTTCAATGCAGTCGTCCTTACTCTTCTCAGCCTCCGAAGCCTCGCCGCAATGATGAGGTCAAGTTCTGGCCATTCTTGGTTGTCATTCTCGTGGGAACTGGGGGCTACGTTGCCCTTGTCAATCGCCGTAATGGTACGTTTATTGTTCATATCCATTCCCAATCTAATGCATCTCATAATGGTATGATATATCAATATTCATATCCCAGTTTGTCGCTGAGATGGGTTTGCCAACTCTCGCTTGGCCATATTTCGGCATTGATTATCAGCTCAAACCCTGACTTGATATATAGGACGGATACACAGCCCAGACCCTCATAAAAAGTTTACATCATCATTCTAACTAAATTTGCTCCCTGTCTATTGTAGCCTGCCATCAGGGCGCTCGTACAATACCTACTATGTATAGTACCAAATACCAAATTACGCAGCAACAATTCTAAGCACCAGCCCCGCAAAGCTCCCGTGGTGTTTAACAAGCATTCATTTTTTGATTCTATATCTTGAAAGACAAGTGCCGTGACACCATCTTCTCTTCAATGCTGGGAAGTAGAAGGCCAATATGCTCATGAAACCGGCTACGCCATTCGCAACCCTTCGTTCGCTGGATTTCCTCATGTGCCCAACGATGTATTAACACAAAGCAGGTATAACAATGTCCCCTATTCCCAGAAAAAGCCCCCTCATTTTGCTTCCCCACGACTGCTCTAGTCTCGTTTTTGGTCGTATCCTAGCATTTCCGTTCTACGTTTAATCGTCATCTTCCGTTCGCTCCTTAGGCTCTCGAGGCTCGCGGGGTTCGCGAGGCTCCCGGTTCTGGTTCTGTCGGCGTCGATCCTGGGCACCGCCCATACCGACGTTGGCGACCTTGCGCTCTAACTCCTGAATCTCGCGCTCCTTCTGGGCCTTAGCATTGGCTTGTTCTTGGCGCAGGACGCCAAGAACGTTCTGAAGAGTTGTCCTCCAGTGGTCGACACGGTTGGCCAATTCTTGATACTGCTTTTGACCGAACACGCGGTATGTGACCTTGTGGACGAGGAACTTTTGACGCTGCTGGGAAAGTTTACCCTCGACGAGACCGGCGCGAATCACATCGATAGCCCACATCTCAATCTCATCCTCGGGGATCTGCAGAGCCTTGGTGATCTTGGAGTATTCAATTTCGCGGCTGGGAGTGGAAGCGGCCAAACTGGAGAATGTCAAGAGGCGCATCTTGCGGTGAAGCTTCTCATGGTCCAGGCTCTCCTTCTCAACCCAACCCTGGTGCTCGTCGTTGAAGTCGTTATAGTCCTCGAGGTCCTGCTCAGCAAAGATATCGAGAAGTTGAGAGTAGACGGGGTGGGAGTCGCTGAGGGCCTGCACGCTGGGAATGCCTCGGAGATCTTGGAAAAGGAAGTGGTTGCTGGAGGTGAGGGCCTTCTTGACAGCACGGAGAGACAATCGCTGGGCGTCTTCGGAGGAGATGGCGTCACCGTCGAATGTTCGGAGGGCCTTGACAACGTACTCGTAGGCTTGTCTGTCAAATATTTAGTGAGTCGTACTACAAAGCAACGGTGTGGGGGCGGGTGCGACTGTCTCTGCGGGAAGATATCAAAACTGGAACAGTTTGGATGTCGCAAACAGGGCAACTCGCACGCCGCATATTAGGGCGTGAACTTACTGCTCCTCACCAGCCTCGAGGGCAACTTCGGCAACCTCTTCGTAGATCTTTCGCTGGAAATCGGCATCGGTTCCCCAGCTAGCGAGCCACTCGGGGAGCTTATCGAGGTATGTGCGCAGACTCTCAAACATAGCATGCGACCTCAAGAACTTGAGAATCTCCATGAAGACACGGGCGCGGACGGGGTTGCTGGGTTCGAGCAGGTTGAAGACAGTGGTCAGGGCGTTGAGTGACAGACCAACGCCGTGAACGGGAGAGTTGACGAGCGGCTTGGCAAAGGTAGTACAGAGGGTAGGCAGGAACTTCTTGGGGTCGGAGGACTGCAGAACCAAATGGGTCATGAGGTTGGAAGCGGCGGTATACTCCTTCTCGGGGACAGTGTTAAGGGCCCCAGATGCAGAGACCAGCTTGGACAGAACCTCCTCGCTGGAAGGCTGATTCTCCTGGCTCAGGAGCTGCTTAGCATCCTCAGCCTTGAGGTACTCGGCCATCTCGGCGGCGAGATCCTCAAAAGATCCATCAACAAAGACCAGAGTGGGCTGGCCGGCAGTCTTGGTATCGGCCATATTTGCCTGTGACTCCCACGCGGGGGGGTTTTCGATCTAGGGAATATCGGTCGCGGTAGTCGTCGAGGTTCTCGTTCCGGCTTCGGAGATGCGGACGAGAAGTAGGGAGAGGTAGAAATTAGCGAAGACCGGGGCGGAAGGGACGATCTCGAAGCGTTCGTTTGTAAGGTCGACGAGCGGAATAATGTGAAGTTTCTCGTCCCAGGCGAATAGCCCTCTCTAGTGGGGCCTTGCACCCCGCCAGATAGGTTTTCTCCAACCTGTCGTATGTGTGGGCGCTAAGCGATAAGTCACGTGGAGATAACAAAGAGTCTAAGTGCAGTATCAACCCAGTACCTAGATCTGGGGTCCATAGGTCATTCACGTTTTCGTATGTATATTGTCAGATTGTCTACTGAGTTCCAGAAAACTTGGCCTCTGAGATTTGGGATACGAACACAAACAGCCTAAAAGGTCTAGATTAAGTAGCACAATTTGACCTATTTATTTCGTCCCTAATGCTCCCGCGGCCAATTTTCCTGACACCTCGATGTTTGTGTACATGTGTATGTAAGTTAAGACACATATTATAACTTCACAAGACGAGCCTGGGGTAAACGAAAAACAGGAGACTTTTGGTAGGCTTTCAATAGTTACTAAATGCGTAGCAGCAACCCTCCTTCCTTATGACCCACCTCCTCCATTCTCTATGAGCCATCATGTACTCAAGGAAACCGGATAAAACAAAACTACTACCCATAACAAACCCCAGTGATCCTTCCTGCACTGCCTCTATGGAAATTTCGCTGTGAAATAATAAGAAAAACAGAGAGACTACTAAACAAAAACCCAAACACCCATGCCTAACAAACTGACTAAACCTAAACATTCGACTTGAAAACGGTAATACTGTTGATTTATCGGTTGGCCTTGGCTGCCTTGATCTTCTCGCCATTGTCACCTGTGGGGTAAATGCTCGAGTCATCGTCCGGGAATAGTTCTTGGTCGCCCTTACCTCCCATCTCGATAAATTCGTCTGGTGCTCGTCGAGAAGCAGGATCAGACTCTTTTGAAAAGTTTGTGACACGGCCTTTGTTCTTTGCAAATACCTTGACAGGTCGCTTATGCTTGCCAGCATCGATTTGAGCAGTAATTTGAACAGTGTTGAGTGATGACAACAATGTTCTTTCACGGGCAGGAGCTCTTCGGTTGACTACGAGGCCGGCAATACCGCCCACCAAGCCACCAGTGCTATCGTTGACGGAGGGAGAGCTCTGTGTGAGCCAGGGATGCTGCAAGCACTGGTCAATCGTGTACCTCTTCTCGGGATCGACAATCAACATTGAGTCAATCAAGTCAACTATACAAGTCAGCAAGCTCGTGCTTCAAGTGCAGTGCGTAGGACTTACGGGCTGGGTCTCCAACTGAATCCCAATACGGCGATGGATAGTCGAAACGACCGCTCTTGATCTGTTGCGAAAGTGTGAAAGGGAAGTCGCGCGAGTAGAGTTCATCAGAGAATGGCGGGAAACCACACAAGCAGATGTAAAGAACGACTCCCAATGACCAGACGTCGACGGCCTTTGTGTACTTCCGTTGCTTAGAGTCGGCGAGAATTTCCGGCGCGACGTAGCTAGGAGTTCCGCAGAGTGTGGTTGTGAATGATTCCTCTCCGATGATCTTGGCCAAACCGAAATCTGCTAGCTTGACGTGGAGGTTTTTGTCTACCAACAAGATATTCTCAGGCTTGATGTCACGGTGCACAATATTGCGTTCGTGCAAATACTTTATACCCTGGAAAAGCTGCACGAACAACTTCCTGGACTCATCTTCGCTGAGCTTCTGCTTCATTACGATGAAGTTGAAAAGCTCTCCTTCTGGAGCAAGCTCGAGCACCAGGTAGACGCGGTCCCGTTCGTTAAAGGTATCCTTGAGGCAAAGGACATTAGGGTGACTGACACCCATCAGAACACCGATCTCCTGTTGCAGGCCCTCCGTCTTGGAGCGGTCCTCAACCCCAGGGTGTTTTGTGAAGATTTTAACAGCAAATCGCTGCCCAGTTGTCTTCTCAACGCAAAGATAGACCTCTGCAAAATGGCCCTTGCCAAGTTTCTCGAGAAGAGTATACTGTTGTAGGAAAGCGCTGGTTTGACGAGTCTGGGGGTATCGAAAGACGAAACGCGCCTTGCCGTGCACTGCAATCTCGTCCTGTTCCTCCAACTCACGACGTTGATTTCGTCCTACAATGGCCTCGTTGACGTATGTACCGTTGCTCGACAAGTCTTCGACGATCGCTACTGTGTCATTGCCCTTGTTTTCAGTGAAAATAAGGCAATGTCTGTTTGATACAATGCCATCGTTGACGACAATATCTGGCTAATGGTTAGTAACAAGAGAGTGGCATACAGTCGCTCTGCTACTTACCACACTCAGGGTGACGCCCGATCAAATAGCCGCCCGAAGGAGCGCCCTTCTCCTTCTTCTTCTCAAAGGTCTCTTCATCTTTCGTCGCCGCCGATTTGCCGTTCTTGTCATTGGTGTTATCCTTGTTCTCCTTCTTCGCCGCATCGGCAACTGTGTCTGGCAGTGGACATGCGCTTCGCTTCTTCAGCACGATGGGCTTATCGCCGTACTTCGGATCCAAGGGAACAAGGTATCCCCAAACACCCTCGCGAATCTCATCTTCGATATCGTCTGAAATAGCGGGGTGGCGATCAACGAACTGACTCAACGGTTGCGTATCTTGGGGCGGAGAGGACAGCGCTTGACTCTGTGAGTTGTCTTCGGATTTCTTAGGAGTACTCTCGTTTCCCTTCTTTTCCGGGGGAGTAACGGTAGAGTCCTTGTTAAGCTCGCTGGAGTCGTCGGTCAGGTGTGTAAGAGGAGATGGAAGATGTTGCTTGTTAACAATTGGCGTCTTGTCTGCGTCACCGTCGAGGCGCTCGGATCTGCGAGGCTTCTTGGTCTCTGTCTCATCGTCTGGCAGCGAGCCCTGATAAAGTGAAAGTTAGCGACGAGTGGCATAGACAAAGCGCGACACGAGATGGAATAATGAATGCGACTGTGTCTGAAAGGCTCGGGTATCATAGCCATGAGTAAAGAAGAATGCCACTGTTCAAGGTAGAAGTAAATGAGTGAGGAAAGGACTAACGCGCTGACGCTTCAATTGGCTCTTCTCTGGCTGCGGAGCCATAGTGGTAGCTATACTGCCAAGCAGAGAAATGATAAAAGTTATCGTACTGATAATAACGGTAACGTTGTTCGGCGGGGTTCTTCGGTAGTTGTGATGCCTTGAAAGAAGGGGAAGAGAAGAAAAGGGAAGAAGATTATGGACGGGTGGAAGTCGAAACGAGCAAGGGCGTGAATCGAGCCTGCCCGGGCCAGGAAGGCTACCTACCTACCTTAGTATTGTGGTGTTCCTGCTGAGCGAGCCGGGAGCCTAGAGCAGCTAGCTCAAGCTACCTAAGCATTAGGGTACCAGAAAAGTTGGCCGCAAGGAGTATCACAGACGAAATAAGTAGGTCAGCTTTTGTTACTTAGGCCAGATCTATAGGCTGTTTATTTTTATCGCCTAAATCTTGGAGGTCAACTTTTCTGATACCAAGTAATAGGTAGCTAGAGTACCTGAGTGCGACAACTGCCTAGATGGTACCTGCCTTTTAATTGGATCCGAACCAAGCCACTTTGAACAGCCTCGATGGAATTCGAGTCACAGATTAAATAAAAAGTCTAGCTGGCAGAGGAACGATTTTTTTTTTTTCGACTTCATGTCGGTATATTCTTCCTTCAGTTTATCCAAGAAACAGCAACAGTGCTCATTCGACCTGCTCAGGAAGCGGATAGAAGTCACGCTCAGTGCTTTTTTTGCCTCGTGAAATTGTCCATGACAGCATCGGCCGGTCCTCCATCGTTTCTTGTCTCTTGCTCACCTGTAAGGGGTGGGTCAAAACTTTGAGCCCACTATAAATGGATATCTCGGTCTTGCGTTCCAGTGGATCCCTGGGCAGGTAAGAAGCGAAGCGTCGTTCATCATGTGAGCGCCCAGTTAAAAATCGATCCGTCTCTCAAAAAGCAACGGCAAAATTCCCCGGTGGCAGTGTGAATGTGCCTTACAAGTGGATCGATCCTTAGCCAAGATGACATAACTCACATGGATATTAGGACAGATCGAGATATCAACTCATGCCCAGCGTTCAGATGATCCCGAGTCTACTGATTTTCACTACAAGTTGCATACAGTCAACCTACGCTGTAATATCCTCGTTATAATATCAATCCCATGCGCTAATTCTGTTCATCCGAATCATCATCTGTTGACCTTGAGTCACGCCGCCTCTGAGTCCTTCGCCTGCCACCGTCACGCGCTCCATAACAGCACTCACTGGCTTCCCTCGCCTTTCCGGCCCTTCGCTCCATCCTGCGACAAGGAATTGATAGTTGTTTGTTTCTTTGATGCAATTTTGGGGGATTTTCAAGAACCAGTAAAACTGGTCAGGGTGAACACAGCATTTGTAACAAAACACAGTTTCGACTCGACATTACCATTATTCAATATCATACCATGGCCAAGTCTTTCTTCGTGATAAGTAAGTGTAAAGTAATCAACAGGAACTGTCGATACCCAACGACCTGGTCTGCGTGCCATAATGCTGCTATTAGAGACATGTGTGCCACTGTGCTTCCTTCAAACATCCAAAGATACATAAAATCTGCTCAAATCCTTCTCCTCCTTCATCTTGTCCCCTTGACTCCGCAGAGTCTCCAGGTTGACCTTTCCAGCCTTGTAGTGTAAAAAACGTTGTCAACGCCGGTCAACTCCTTTGCGCCCAGCCATGTCTTTTATCAAAATGCCTGCCATCCTTCCTTACCAAAGAGAATTCGTCGTCCATTAAACAAAGTCGTTACAAGCAGAAGCCATGTTTATTTTGCTTGTGTGGTCGGGAAAGATAATATAGAGAGTAACAGGAACCTAGGCCTGCCAGGTGTTCCCAGGATCTTGATTCCTATCTCTCGGGGATTGCAGATCTGGCCAGCCTACCTCCTGTACTAACTCGCTTCTGAAGTCGAGCTTCTTTCTCGCGCTGAAGTTTCTCGGCTGGGCTCATGTTAGCAGGCAGCGAGGGCACTGCATCACTTGATCCTCCTCCTACGAGCGTGCGCCCACGCTTCTGCTCTACGTAGAGCTGCGCGTAGCGGCCTAGGGGGAATGCTGGCATTGTTGCAGGAATTTCAGCCCCGTTCTGAACCAATAACTCGGCTACTGGAAATGGTACGGCTTTTGCTTCTGAGTCGGATGCTGTGTGCGGTGGTGTTGGTGACGGTGCTGCTGGGTCTGCAGCAGCCAGAGCAAGCCAAACAGCATGCGTGCCTCTCATCTTGTCAACTGTATTTGGGTTCGCCTTGAGCGCCAACGCGTAGAGTACCTGCTGTATCTCGTTCTTCTTAATACCAGCCAGCAAAGTCTCATCTGCCGTGCCATATCGCGACAAAGTTGGCGAAATGGGTTCAACAAACGCCCTATCCACATACTTTGATGTGATAAATCGAAGACGCTGTTCGCGGCTGGCCTGGCCTGTCGGTCTTAGCGACTGATCAAGCTTTGCTTCCCAAATCATGTTCGATACTCGGTTCCCAATCAACAGTAGAAGCTCGACAATATCAATAGTAAAGGACTTTATGTCCAGCGTTAAAGATCGCACCTTGCTGATATGGGTACCAAGTGACCGGTGGATACCACTGCATTCGATGCAAAGAATGATGCCCAAATTGATAGACACCCATTCAACCTTGGAACCAGAGCCGCAGTCGGCACACCACAGGTTGCCTTGATCGTTGTCTCGGACCATTTGAAGCACTCGATCGGGGTTTTCGTCATAGCCTGAGCTGGATGTCCTGATAGCACTTGGTCGCGCGCCAACCGTTATCCTTCGACTTGGTATACCACTGTTAGAAGTACTGTGATGATTACCATGGCTCAGCGATTGTGTCTTTCCTGTAAGAACAGAGCCAATGTCCCTCCTCATGGAGGAGTCACCGTTTGATGATGTTGGCTTTCCCTGGTAACTGCGGCCCTCCATCGCGCTCTGCAAAGCATTGTTAATGTGCATAATCCAGCTGTTCATATCCTCTTCAGATGTTGCCTGGTATACCCTCTTGAAACTGGGAGTGATGACCTCGAAACAAAACCGTCTTTCCGCATTGCGAGCTTCTCTGACGGATGCCATGCGAAGGTCTATAGGATCCATATGAAGATCGAGCCTCTGCTTCCAGTTACTGTACTCAGATAGTTTACCCTGGTCCAGTACAATCCAGAACCTAAAAATCACGTTAGCAACAGATTCCTTCAGAGACAAGAAGGAAAACTTACTTATGCCAGCCTTGTTTGTTCAAGTTTCGCGGGTCGACATGCCCTCCAGGTCTGTTGAGCGCCCACAAAAGTCCTTCTTTACGATGAGTGACAACAGGTGGCACGTTGTCTCGTTCTTCGAGATCCCGGATACCCTTAAACTTAGAAATCGCTACTGGGCTTCCAACGGATGACTGACCAAGGCTGCCAGGAGATCTAGACAACTCGACACCCGATGGAATACCCACTGATCCGATATTCAACTGGGATCCTGTGCTATCGGCGCGACCTAGATCAGAGTCCGATGTGTTGCCCGTATTACCATTACTGGTAGAGGAAATGGGCATGTTGCTTGTAGTGCTACCCTGGTCTGGTTCCTTGTAAGGTGTGTTGCTCTTCTCGAGGAGCCGTCTCTTCTCCTCGCGCTCACGTCTTTGATACTGGTATTCTTTATCGGCCTCTTGAACCTCGTTGGACAGAGCCTCTAGCTGTGGAAGGAGGATCTCGATCTTCTTTGCAGTTGCCATGAAACCTCGTGTTTGATAGTCGGCGAATTTTGTGAGCTGGGATAAAACCTCTTGTTCCTTGCGGCCGCCGTGGAGATCTTGCATAAAGCTTGAATAGTCAAATCGTTTGAGTTCGAAGTTGCGCCGTTTGTTTTGGTACTTAGAATCGGCTTCCGCAAGTTTCTTAGCCTTGACCGAATCCTGTCGCTGTCCCAAATAGCGTGATACGTATGCGTAGTAATCTTTGCTTTCCTCTTCAAAGTCTCGTTTCTTCGATTCGGCTTGTTTAATGTCAACCTGATAAAGCTTGGTTACAGGCTCAATGATAATCTTTTGCAAGTTGTAAGTGTTTTGGCGCTCATAGGATAAGATTTCTCTGGCGATTTTATCGAAATAATGTTCCAAAGCTGGCTGTACTGCGTTGGCATTGGTCGATGCCGCTTCTCGAAGAGCATCGACAAATGCAAGGAAGGCATCGTTGGCTTCATTCTGGCAAGAGTGCGCATGTTCTGCTTTCTTCAGTACTTTCTTCATCTGTGTCCTCATGTTGCCTGTCTTTTGCTCCAAGGCCTTAAGAGTAGCCCTGAACACAGGGCCATCATCACTGACCATGGATTCCTCGCCTGGTTTAGGACAAGCCACATCCACTTTGACAGCTTCTTTGAGGTAGGGTAGTCCAGGTGTAAGAGGCATCTCGGCTGAAGGAACTAGAGGTGAAACGGGTTCGTCAACCACATCGGGAACGGTCATACGAGAGTCAACTGATTGGGACGACGCAACACGAATTTTGGGTGGAGACGCCAGAAGGAAAGGGGGTGATGGTGAGCTCGGGTGGCTCAAAGACGCCGGCGTGCCTGAGAAAGCATGAGCGGGAGAGGCATAAAGGTTCCCATGAGGATTGGTACCTGCAACGAAGTAGGAGAAGCTGGCCAACGTGTGCAGTCGATGCGCGCGAGGGTCATATTCGACAAACTAGTACCGGATTAGCAAAAGCCTGTGGCAAGAGAGGGATGGTAAAATACGCTGCACGAATTTCTCCAGCCACCGCCCTTGTCCTCTGTTGGCTTTGGGGGCTTCCATTTCCAGGTCCATTCGAATGATACTGATGGGCTCCCTCCTGTTGAATAATCGCCAACCAATGCGACGTTGGCGTTTCTGTGAAGGTTCGGGTCTGCATGAAACTCCCTGGTCACCAGGTTCTCGACTTCTCTGAGATTTGAGGCGTAGACATAGGTAAGGCCTGATATGCTCGTATCGACTGCGGTAAGTGCTGAGTCGGAAGGTGATGTTGGTTGCGCAAGCTGTGCCTGACGCATGACAAATGTGAAGGAAAATATAAGCTCGTCGTCATTGCTAAGCTTTACGAGGAAATTTGGCGCTGCCGTTGGGTTCGAAGTATCAGGATCCTGCACTCGGGTTAGTCGAGGCCTCAAACAAAGGTCGCAAACCGGCGCAACTTGCCTGGACGAATTCTATAGGAGATGTGTCGCTGAGCGGTTTCTGGACCGATACTCTAGTAGCAGGGAATGCATTGGGAACAACGTTCACAGAAGTGCGCTTTCGCGGATTTGTAACGACCAAGGAGGATATACTCACTAGATAGTAGAGTCGGTCAGTTAGAGGAACAAGCCACAGCCTCAAGCAAGAGTCCAGCAAGAAGCAAGGGAAAGGCGGGGAAGTAACAGTTCAACAACATACATCGGTTCTGATCTCTCAAGTAGAGAGCAGGCCCCTCTTCGGGCTTGCTACTGACGATGCCCATGGTCAAATTTGATCAAAAAGGGCGACGGAGGTCGAGGGTCGAGGAACGAATACAGTTGCGACGGGCCCCCAGGTTACTGGAGCTGTCTGGATCTTTTAAGATGGACTGGAGCAACGAACGCACGCACGCTGGGGGGCACACCAGACAGGCGACACCGTGACACTGTGACAGCGAGCTGCTACAGACAGCAGGCAAAATAGCGCCGGTACAAAAAGTGGTAGCGCGGGGCTCAGGGCGGGACAGGGGAGGCCGTCATCTGGCGCTGAGCCAACCGGAGAGGCCCACTCGTACCTCAATTAGGTGTAGAGTAAGTTTGGTATTGGGGTCTCAGGCTTGTCAATAAAACCGTCAGGAGGTAGTACAGTCTGTTTGGCAGAGTAGTTTATCGTTGACTACAGAATATTGGGAGCTGGATGCTTGTAACGAATGCGTCGAGATTGACAGGTCGACAGGCAACTTGAGAGTGTTGAACAAGGCCAGGCAATCAAATAAGAAGAAGAACAACAAATCACACATGCGATGATAAGTGCTGTTGCCTGTCGTAGTCGTAATGCTATCAACGATGGGATGGACAATGCTGAAGTACCTAGTTGTTGGTTGAATAGATTACCTACTAGGTTAGTACCTTAGTACTATGGAGAGAACCAAGCTTTGGTTCCAGAACTTGCGGCAAACAAGAGGATGAGATGCATGAAAACGGAAAGCGCAGAGAGAAAGAGGAAAGAGGGCAAATTAACAGCCCCGGTATCAAAGGCTGTTAGGAACCTAAAGAGCGGGGGAGGCAGGTACAGTAGATATCAGGTACTACCTACCTACCTAAGGTTAGTAGTAAACAGCTGGAAGTTATTAAGGTTCGAAGAGTCTTCTCTCTCCACAGATTACAGACATCTATCCACATATATGACAATAGGTTAGGCAAGGCACCGAGCACCAAGCACCAGGTTAGGTAAGTAGGTAGTTTGTTATGTATAGGTAGGTACGAAGAATTATAGGTGTAGACAGTTAGTAGTCAACAGTGATTGGGTTGGATCAATCTACCTACTAGATAGACAGGTAGTAGGTAGGTAGGTATCCATACCTACCTAGAGTTAGCTACCAAGGTACATTTTCTGATGATCAAGTCATCTGTAATTCTTTCTTGTTCTGCAGGGTCTCTCCATGCAGCTTGATCAAAACAACTTGCTTTTGGATTCGCACAAATACCAGTCGGCCAGTCTAACCGATCTCATCATCAATCACACAATTTCGAGTGATCAGCGAGCACAGACCGGGACTGTTCAATTGGGTACCTAGTAGTTCTTCTTCTTTACTACAGGTAGGCAGTAGATTGATTCTGCCTGATCATGTACCATTCTTCTTTGTCCATTATTTCATGATGTATTTGATGAATCACTTATCTGAACAATGTTGTAGTCGTGTAGATGTCAACTCTTTCTTATCACCATCGAGTATAATCACGACAATCACACTTGAACCCCCCTCCCCGTCTTTTTACTAACCAACATCAGCAGTTACTATGCTTCATCTAGTAAATCTGGGTAATGGATCAGGGCAACAGGGAACTGTTCTTTAGCCGGTCTGAGCCCCTTGCTAGGTAAAACGGACATTCCTCACAGGCAGATGTAAGTACCTATGCAATGGTTCTGGCTACCTAGGTCAACCTCCTTGACCCCAGATGGATCAGTTCGGTAACTGCGCAAACTGCTGAATCGTGATTGACGGTCCGACAAGATCTAAAGCCAACCAGATGAGGTTCATCTGCAAGTTGAGCCAAGGCCAAGCCAAGCCAAACGAGTCCCTGAAAACTGGGGGTATCCAGCTGATACACCAACTTGAAACCCAACGGCGTCACTGGTGGGCGCCTGGGCTAAGACTAAGGTTGGAACGCCAAAGTCGCCTTAACCGACGTTGCGATAAGTGGCTTTTGACGCTCTATGGGACGAAAATTTGCTAAATGATAGAGGAGCTTCTCTTATCACACTCTAAGCGAATTTCTTGTCCTCCGTCACACAGCCATGGGTGTTGCGAGAGTCAGTGATTTTTTGACCAGTTTCCAGAGGCTCCATGCAAGGAACTCGTGCTGCTGATCTCTCCAGGCTTTTGGCGCCAGGTCCCTTGCCCATGGCTCCTTTGATTGGGTTTGTGTCATGAATTTCTAGGCTGTTGTCCAATCGCTGCGTGGATGCTGGTCATTCCTTGTGAGTCAGGTAGTGGCAGAACAAATACGGATAACGTTGTTAGTTATCTCACGTGTTAGGTATACTGCGAGGGCCATGTCGAAGCCCAGTATGCACCGTCGCAACTGCGTAAAAATGCAATATTGCTGTCTTCGTAGCTTTACGAGTGACCTCGTCTAGAATGAGACTCAAACGAAGCACAAGAAATAAACACGTGGCATTTCCAACATTCCGTGAAATCGACAATCGTGTGCAGCCATCTATAGGTATGTTCCCTCAATATGACGCCCCTGCTGAGAGATGACAAGAGAGCTTGGTCAGATCACAGTTTACTGAAGCAACACTGTCTAAGACTCGAATGGTGGTGAGCAAACCATTTACGCCAGTAAGGCAGTAACCCGCGGTTCTTCTATTTTTGTTCTAGAACAACGTTATGATCCAGCTGAGGCTTATTTACTACAACAACAAGAAAAAGTATCACATCAGGATATACTTCGGCCTTGACATACCTAGGTAATGGTGTCAGAAAGCGGAATAAGAACACTGCATCGCCAAAAAGCTATAAACCTATCATTCATAGGTAGCCTGGAACGTTAAGACTTACACGTTCTATCCTGGACCTTGATGTATATTATTGTTGGAGGATACAGTCGACAGATTCGCCTCTTGTGACCTGGCCATTAATGATTAAAAGGAGTTCATCCAGACAAAAAACGACTGAGTTGTATCACTACGATATTTGATCAAAATCCACAATACGTCGATCCAACTCTCTCTATCCTATCATACCGGTTCTCACATGCAATCCCAGCTTATGGAATCCCCATGCGCCAAAACCAGACACCCCCTTATTCGTCGTATCCATCAAAGAATCGGATCCTAGACGGCCGTCGCTCAGATTTAGATGTTTTGTCGCATTAAACAGGCGAAACGCTCAAAATATTCCACCGTTTCCATTGGATACAGTGCGGCATTAGCGCTCCTCAGGGTCCTTTGACAACACCATGAGCGGATTAGCGGCGCAAGGACGTGTCAGGTTCCTCAGCCCAGAAGCCGAATGGCTGAACAGATGACGTTATGCCCCGTTCCTTGGGCTGTAATGTTTTGTTTTGGGCAGCCCGAGCTTGATCACCAATTCACAGGCCTTTAGTGCCTGCAGAACGAGTATGCTGTCTCCTGGTGATGCATGTGTTGTCGTTAATTTTCGTTGTTGTGTGACGGTTCCTGACACTCTGTCACAACGAATAAAACAAGAAAACGCCACTATCTGTCGCAACCTTAGTAGGTACTTGAGGTACTGTTACTGTACTAATCTTTAGGTTGTTTCTGTTTCATCATTGGATCTTTGACCTTGGGCGCATTGCAGGGATCCATTCGTCAATCAATCAATCAGACGGAAAAAGGCGACGGGGGTGGCTCTTGCTCTGACCTCCAGCTCCATCCTTCACTTCACCGTCAATTTCTTGATGGCAATTCCATATAACCAATCTACCTAACCCCAAACTCAACCTAAACATTTTGTTCCACAATACCAAGGTCAGGATAGCCAGCCTACACCTTTGTCATTCCATTGAAAAATCAATCACATATCTATCGCTTTGTCTACGTCGTCATTGTTCAAGGTCCAAGGCTCTCGCTCCTTTTCTCCCTTGTCTCGCTCGAACCTCCCTCCATCCGCAATCAGCATTGACCTTGCTGACATCTCACGACCTGCTCTATACACAGTGTCATGATATCGAGCGCGTAGATACAGACCATTCTCGGTATCACTTCGCTTGTTGGACATTTTCTATTCTTACTATCTAGGCCTGTGTACTCATCGTCGCCGCACCACCGTCGCTGGTATCCGCTGCCCCTCGATCGTCGACATGTCGTCAGCGTCCCGACGCTCATATAACCCGGGCCGCCGTATGGGCAGCAGTAGGGATCTTGGTAGAGCTCGTGCAGCTTCTAGAGCCCAACCAATCGTTGTCGAGCACGATGAGGCTCGCAGTTTCGCCCTTCGGTCGGCTTACCTCCATTATCTTCTACAGCCCAAGGCTAAGCGAAAGCAATATGTTGCAGCCCCGAAGCAACCAGTCCGAACTCATACCAGCGTTGGCGCCCTGGTGCAGGAATTTACTTCCGGTTCTTCATCAAGTTTCAAGCTACCACACAACTTCACCAGCGCTTTGCTCGAACGATGCGGTGGCGTGCTGAGGGGCAGTGAGCGTCTGCCGGGTTACAACGATCCTGTTGTTAAGCGAAGCTTCGCTGAAGCTTATACGACCTTCTCTGAAAAGAACTTCCGCAAAACTATTGATAAGGAGAGAAAGCTTGAGCCGCTCATTCTTATGTTTTACACTTCTACCACCAAGGCAGCCCAGAAAGGAGCCGCCCCTGACGATGATTCGTGGAAGCTCATTCCTGACCGTCACCTCGCTTTGTTCGTCCGACTAATCGCCACAATCTTGCGTGATCAGGGCCATGATCGTGACAAGACTGAGCTTATGTCCAAGCTGAGCAATCTCGAAAAGAAGCTCCTTACAAACGACCAGAACCTAGTTGGCGGCGGTGCTAGTGGTGCTGGAACTACCATTGAGGTCGTTGTCCCCTTGAGTTATGATGTCAAGGACATGCCTCTCGTTCAACAAGTAGTCAAGATCTTTGGGTTGAGTCTTTCAGAAGCACAGGCCGAGATCAACGAGAACAAAGGAGTGTGGACAGAAGAGGCTGCGCTTAAGGACCTCAAATCGTATCAGCACAGGCTCAACTCAGACATGCCTGGTGCTCTGGGGAGCAATGACTTTGATGTTGACGACGCCTTCCTCGAGTGGAAAAAAGCCGAGTCGCCTCACTTATCACAGATGATGCTTGATATATTGACTGCCAAGCCAGAGCTTGCCAAGACGTCCAGCGGTAGTGTTGATAAAGGCTTCTCCAGCCGGCCTCAGTCAACCTACAGCAACCCGGGGTTTGATAGCTCTATGGGTTTTGATCCATCTATCAACCTTGCATCACTAGATATTGGAGATTCTGGTATTCGAGCTGTCGAGGAGAATATTTACACCTTTGTCCCTCAAGACCCCAGAGCGTTCTTCAAGTACATTCTTAAGCATGCCATGACCTTTGACCAGATCAATAGTGATCCTGATCTTGACTACCAGCCCCTATCGAAACAATCTATGGACCTTTTGACTGAGTTGTGTGTGAGATGGAGGGTGCCCCAGTTCTCCAGACTCATCACTCTGCTGGAAGTTGCATCACGCAACTACTTGGACCGAGAACTACTGCCTGAAGAATTGGATGCTGTTTTTGATTTCGTCAAGACGCCGCTACCCGAGGTCAAAAAGCCTCCGCACATCTCAAACTACTGCACTCCCCTATCCGAGATCGAACCCAGTCGCTGGACGATACACGATTTTGCCGTATACCAGCACACTCTGCAGACACTCCATGAGACTCTGCTCCGTGACCTCTACGACCGGATGGAGCAGTGTTATGACACAAAGCCGCCCCAAATAGGTGTCGTCCAATACATCTTGGACAATCACATCTTTAGCGATCCTTGCTTCTCACCTAAACTTGAAGCGGCCGAAGAGTTCGCTGAACATCTGAGCCAGCGCCTCCATGACCAGGCTCAAAGGACATACGGTCAATACATGGAAAAGGAGATTTCAGCCGATCGTAATGAATGGGACTTTTCCAACGTGGTTAAGCTGGGCAAAACGGTTATCAAGCTCTGTGAAAGAATCAACAAACGGTATGCCAAGAACCCTGAAATCATGGGTGTGAATCCCTTCCAGATTCTAGTTGAAGAGGTGTTCCCACGATTTGAAGAGGATGCACATGCTATCATCGAGTCCATCTTGGAGACAGCCCAGGAAACTGGCACAGAACTTGACATACAAGATGGCTTCGAGCTTTATAGAGAGTTGGTTGCAATCCGTCGAATTCACAATGATTCTCTACCTGATCGTCCTTTCGCTTTCAATATCGAGAACCTTTTGGTCGATTTTGTGTGGCGATGGGTTCGTGCCGCTGAGAACAGGGTGGAGGACTACGTCGAGCAAGCCGTCAAGCAGGACCAATTCCAAGTGCGGACAGAAAATCCCGAAGACATCCCACGGGACGCAGAGAGACACAGTGTTTCTATTATTGACATGTTTATGCTTTTTAACCAGACTCTTGACACTATATTCAATCTCAACTGGGGTAACGACGAGCATCACGCTAGATTCATGACATCTCTTTCAAAGGCTTTCGCTGCGGGCATTGGCAAGTATTGTGAACTTGTCGATCAGAAGTTTGGGAAGGAAATGGATCGCCCCTCGGCAGAGGAAATGGCAGCACAGAATCAAACTACCCAGGAGAAATGGATGAGATATGCTAAGGATGCCTGGAACAACAAAGACCGCGTTGAACCATTCCAGTTCTATTCTGAGGTGAGAGACCATATTCCGATCATTAATTCGATTAACTAAGTCGTGCAGTCCTTCGTCAAACTCAATAATATCGAATATGCTATGCAGGAGCTCGACAAGTTAGAGCGGGCTATGGACCCCGATGCTTGCGCTTTACTCTTGGAGAAAATTGACGGGCCAAAGAAAAAGGCCCGACGACCTAACAAATACACCTTCACGATCAAAGTAGTTGAGGCTGAGGATCTTAAGGCATGCGATACCAATGGCTACAGCGATCCATACGTGGTGTTCGGCGATGAATACCAGAAGCGGTTACACAAGACAAGAATAATCCAAAGGAGTCTCAACCCACGTTGGGACGAGACTTTTGACATAACAGTTCAAGGTCCTGTCAACATGATTGCGACTATCTGGGACTACGACACCTTTGGCGATCACGATTATGTTGGGCGAACATCACTCAAGCTTGACCCTGTTCATTTCAGTGACTACCTCCCTCGCGAATTTTGGCTGGACTTGGACTCACAGGGTCGGTTGCTCATTAGGGTCAGCATGGAGGGTGAGAGAGATGACATACAGTTCCATTTCGGAAAGGCCTTCCGGCATCTGAAACGCACTGAGAGAGACATGGTCCGGAAGGTTACGGATAAGGTATGACATGCCCAACCGCAGGTCGAACAGATATGCTAACTTGTAGATAGCTCACGTCTCAGATCAACCATACCCTATCTTTGGAGACTCTCAGGCACCTGCTAGGTACAGGCGGTATTGGCGCATCCGTCACAAGTCTTTGGAAAAAGCGAGCATCAACTATCCCTTCTGTAACCCCAGCTCAGATCGAGGCAGCACTGGCGCCGCTGTTTGCTTACTTTGACGAGAATTTTGCCATCATGAAACAGACGTTGACAAAAGCCACGATGGATGCCGTCATGGCACGGCTCTGGAAAGAGGTTTTGATGGTCATCGAGAACCTTTTAGTGCCACCCTTGTCGGAAAAGCCTTCACAGCAACGACCCCTTTCGCGAAAGGAGCTAGACATTGTCTATCATTGGTTGGATTTGCTGTTTCAATTCTTCAACGCCAGAGATGAGTCAGGAGAGCAGCTTGGTGTTCCAGCTGAAACCCTCAAGTCGCCTAAGTGGCACGAGCTTGCCTCGCTGAACTTCTTCTACTTTGAGGATACTAACAGTCTGATCCGAGAGTCAGAAAGAATGGCAGCTGCAACAACAGAGCGGGCACGCCTGGCTCTCCAGCATCAGAACTCGCAGAGTAACCGTCTGTCAGCTCCGGCAGCACTTGGGGCATCACTCGGTGGTGCAGGGTCGTTTGCAAGCATGGGCACGATCAGACGCGGGAAAAGTATCATGATGAGCCGTAACCTGGGCACCATGCGTAAGGCGAAAGAAGCGAAGAGGCGTGAAGCGCAAGCGGATCCGAGCGATGATATGATTTTGCGTATCCTCCGTATGCGACCAGAGGCGGCGCCTTATCTCAGGGACCGGCATCGCCAGAAGGAGAGGCAGGCAGCTACGGCTGCTGCCGCTCTGATCGTCAAGAACAGTGTGACCCAGGGCTGGAACTCTTCATCAGGCCCGGCTTTTGGTGGCAATTTTGGGCGGAACAACTTGCCAAGACGATAAACGACTTCAAGGGAAGAGGGGGATTATGGATGTTTCCTTTGTAGCAAACAGGCCAGCCGCACACGATAGGGATACTGACAGGTGCATAGGAAAGTTTGTTTTACATGTTGTTTTTTGGTTTTGTTTGATATCTATCTGGGTGAACGGAATAGCATCAGATACCCTCATTCGTGTATGCAGCAAAGTTGAGTGTTATATATATATATATTGGACACGGGATTACCCTCGTTATGAAATTGGTGAAATATGCTTAGGCTAAGCGTTGTTGCAACATATTGAGGCTATATCGGTGTGTATGTTCGAGTTGGATGTCAGTGTGTTGTTAAACAGCGTATGCCTTGGGCATCAACTCGGTCGGCCAGACTAGTTAAAACGATCAAATGATGTTTGAGACAAGCGAGAGCGTAGAGCGAGCCTGCTTGTACAACCATATTAGCAAAGGAAACTCATCAATCAATCAACAATTCTTCAGAGTGTCCATACAATAAAACATCTGAAAGTGTACTTACCCTATACTTGCAGCTACCTAGCTTAGATCCTGCCCACCGTCAGTCGCATGATATCACGGCCCAACACAACATAATGCAGCCCAATCACGAACCTGACCTAGGTAGCGACGATCAATGTTTGTTGCCGATCTCCGAAATGATCACGAGTCAAATAAAATCAAAACGCAATCACCAATTCAGCTCCGTGCTACGGTGGCAGGAAACTCTCCCTTGGTCGTTCATTCAAGCGAGATGTGTAAACGAATGTGCTGTGTCTGTACAGCCCTGGCAGGGACGGCGAATGTGAAACCGATACTACTAATGTCGGTAGCCAATCCTCTCTGAGATCCTTGAAGGCCACTCCAGTATTATCTCCATCGGCATACCGAGGCGGTGGTCTCTTATTGGTCTTTTCGAATTTTGCCGTGGCAAAGACACATAAAGAATCGCGGAAACGCACATCTGCGATCCCCAAGGCCTCGTGGCCGTACGACTCAGCTGATGAGAAATTCACATGGCGCTCATGGACCGTTTTACAGCGCTACTGACGCAGGGTCATTGTCTTGGAAATACTTATTTCGGGGCGGTTTTACTGCCTCGTACAAGCAGCGCCTCTCGCGTGTCTCGATGAGGATAGGGGTCCCCTAGCACAGGCTAGCAGGCAAGCATGAATCAGGAAGGACCGCCACCTCGCCAATTCCGAGATGGAACTCGATCAGACAGATAGTTAATAGATGGGTTGTCTTTCCTGCTGCTGGTGCCCGTAGCCCCAGGCTGTTAAAGACGGACGGAAAAGCGGAGTGGCGGAGTGGTTGCTCAGTTTGCAAGCCCTGGAACTTTGGGTGAGGAATACAAGGGTATCGTCTAGAACGATCAGCTAGTACAGGCTTGGTATCGACTAGACCCTCGGACCCTGTAAAACGAGAAACTAGACCGCCGAAGAAAATGACAGCATTTTCAGGGTCCTTTTTGAGGGTCCAATCCCAAGTAGTCCCCACTGTACTTGCACCGCTCTGTACCTATGGTATTTGAGAGTGGACCAACTGTCGGGGGTTTTCTGAGCGAGGGAGGGGCAGCGAAGAGGAGAAGCAGTTCTCGGCGTCAATTTCTTTATGTTTGGCACTTTTTGCTGACCTTTGCCAAGCTTCGTCCTGAACCAATACGACGGTGTACGTCTTTGTCTACATACTTGTATTATAACCACCATTAAGGTCGTGCAATAAATGGTTCAGTGTTGTGCACTGATCAGTGCCTCGATATGGGAAAGTCTGAAGTTCGCTTGTCCCTCCCTGCGAGTTGAGACGATATTCTGAATGACGATCTCGCGCCATTTGAGAGACCGTTGGTTTCAGCATACCAGAAACTCAGAGCATAGCAAGGATTCCGTTATTCACAGAACAAGGGCAGTCAAGGCACTGAGTGTTCTCGCATCAGCAGATTATGGCCGCCGAGAAGAACATCTTTGTTCATGTATGTATACTGACCCGTGGCTTCAATGCCGCCGGCATGACTACCCGATCAACCGACCAGTAAGGCAGCTCTCGACATCAGTTCTGACACCAATCAGCCTATCGCTGAGCTGTTATCGTGATACGCTCTTCCGCGCATGTTAAAGTAATGTGCGATTGGTTCCTTGTTCTTGTCTTGTCCTCTCGTATCAGTCGGCTCCTTCTGGCAACTTATTCTGTTTGATGACTGTCGATCTCAGCCGTGAAAGCTCAGTTGTGCATATGCTTTAGTGGGTGAACAGACTACCACGACTACGAAACATTTCTCACGTGGGCCAGAAGCCACCAATCTCGAGAGGGAAAAAAGGAAACCCATCATATGTACAGTATGTGAAAGGGGCAAGGACAGTACAATCGTTCGATCCCCCACGATGCTATAGCTGTTCGCGTTGTGATTGCACACCGTGCGGACTGCAGACGTGCGCAGATCCCTAAATAATGTGCTCTGTGTTGACTTTGTTGACAAGACAAGCAGCTGTCGGCTCCAACCTGATTTGCGAAATCATGAGCTTTTGAAGAGGTTGTCCACCCCGAGAAGAGGATCAAGGGATGCCCCTGTCGGCGAACCAGAACCCAACTGGCGGCAGGTTCAAAATGACGTTGGTGGCTGCCTCGACCGCAACCTAGGCCCACCTTAACCCCTGAGCCCGGTCTGCCTGAGATGCTGGCTAGCTGGACCGCCATGATCGGGTTTCGCAAGCGATTGAATATAATTCTCATCATATCTCCAGTCCCGGTGAGCATCCATATTCCTTCAGAACAATGCTGAAATGATACGGTCCTATACACTGACATGCGCCGTATGAGCGACAGGCAGATACTCATTCTTTCAACCATGTCACGTCGCTTGTGCTTGAGGCCTCTCTCCATTGAGCCACGAGTATTGTGGTATTACGGGCGGGCAATCAATTGAATGTGATCATCTCTGCCAGCTTTGCCTGAAACACAAGACGCCGCCCATCGCAATACTCATCATGCCAATGACGCTTGCCATCATCCCTGTTGGTCACCGTCCGTGGCATAGCACAGAGGCCATCTTTGTGCGTTATGGACTTGGAGATGGTAGTCTCCCTGCATACCAAATAGTGACCAGCAGCTCAGCGATTGTTGCTTGCTCATTACAGGGACAAAAGACACCAGCAGCAGCAATAACAACAGTGACCACCCGCTGTGAGCCGCATGGTGCCGCTACAGCGCTTTGATTCAAAATAAATTCAGTTGCGTTCAACATGAGGATAGGGATTAGGTCAAGCCTCCGAAAAAAGGCTGCAGATGAATACGGGAATAGGCAGACTAAACCAGGGGTAGACATCCGAGCCGCACAGAAGCCGCATGCTGACAGCTTAAGAGCCGTTTCAAGGCCAATTGCAACGGTTCAACGACTAAAAGGTATGCCACTAAAATGGGCACATGTATAATTTCCTTACACGAGTAAAGACTGGGTTCTGGCGGAAATGATAAAAGCACTGAAAGACGTTGTCTCGTACGTGTCAAGCAACCTTGTGACTACTAAGGTATGTACCAGTTAGTAGTTATGAGTTTAGGTAGGTAGTGCTATGAGCAAGAGAACATGTTTCGAAAGCAACAAAGGCTTGAGATTGCTGCTTCTGCCCTCTCAAGTTCCCTCGCTTAAGTATTGCCACTGTGCGAGTGGCAGAGCAAGACCCCACATCAACGGTCTTGGCAACCGGGTTGGGCTTGGAAGATGGGCAAACGCACCCATGAGCGTTGGCGCTGGACATCCACTACAACAATAAAAGAGAAGAAACAGCTGGGACCAGTATTCAAATGTGGAACACGAACGAGCTATTTCTTGCAACATTTCTTGTCATCCTAGTCCCTATAATCTTCAACACTAAAGAAGTCAAGCGACTGTACCCTGCGGCGCGGGACTCTCGAATTGTGTGATAACCAACTGCAGGACTGTTGTGTTGAAAGACTATACGACCAGGTAGATTGATAAACTTGACCGCCGAAACGGTTGGAAAGAGGAGTACAACACAGTTCAATACAGTACTGTACTGTGCTGATCAGACAAAACCAACGAATTACGGCACAACAATAATACCAACATCCCTTGCTTAAACTTCAAGCGGAACTTTATGTCAACTGGGGACCTTGGAAGACAAACAGCACGGATGATGTCTGAGACAGTTACATACAGAGGCAATTTAAGCAAGATCATATAGCGAACTGGAATGTACCTACCTCCTACCAACGGGCTCCAACCTACCTACCTACCTACCTACCTAGTTCCTTAACCTTTGAGAGCACTTTCCCACTCATGTTCTCAGCCGCCTGCCGCCTTGGTCTAGGCTTGGTGCAGTTCCAGTTGCAGCAGTGTTGAGTGCCCTTGTCCCAAGTGCCAATTTGACATTAACGGACAGTGATATGTCGATCGATTCGTTCGTGCAGCCGCTAGCTTGCAGTAGGGGCGGGGAGAGGCTCTGGGCAGCAAATTATTGGCTCTTGATAAACAGATTTCCCCAGAAGACCCAGCCAAAAAGGTGATATCCAATTACAGCACACTAAGCCTCCATTGCGAGGCAGCCCATTATTCTAGAAAGACTTACTGATCACGTACCCAGAGCAAACCTGAGGTATTGCATGAATGTATATGGCAGGCAAGGGGCTTTGTAAGTTTCTGTAGAGATAGGAAGCACAGAGCTACTTGGGGATAAACACATATGTGTAAAACTTGAGCGCAGCTGATGAGATGAGAAAAAAAAAAGAGAGCGGGAGGGGAGATAACTGAGATCACAGTCTAGACTCATACTAACATGCAAGAGACAGATCGAATGTATATGCATGTAGGTACATACATCCTTAATAAAATCTTGCGAAAGATAGTACCCCGTATCCTAACGCACGCAATTCATTTTTATGCCATTAGAATTCCATGGCATAGGAGGTGGCCAATGTAAGAATCACAGATATTGTAATGGTGTTTGTTTGCACCACCCTTCCCGCAGAGTACATAGCAGCAATTCCTTGCCACGATCCTTCGTTTTTTTTACTCTTTTTGTTTCTATCTCTCCACATGGTTAGTATATGTACATGCTTTCTTTTACCTCCGAGTCTCAGGGCTCAACCGGATCATATCGTGGTCCAATTTAAAAGCGTTCGAAACAAGCAACCTGCTGGTATATACTATAGATACTACGTGGTAGAGTAGCATCGACATACGTATCGAGATGCGATTGTCCAACCTAATGATCGCTCACCCCCTCTAAGGACCTAGATAGAACAAGGTTCTAGGTTGGTTTTGTTACAACAGCCGATATTCGTCGTCAAAGCAAAAATTGAATTTTCATCTACGGGGACCAGAGAACATTGCGTACCTGAACGGGCGGTACTGATAGTGAAAAGGCAAACACCACGGAAAAGAGAGGCTGCTGCCATTCTGCTAGACCCGTTTGGACGTTAGCAACTCTTGGTAGGCTCCGCCTTTCATCGCCTCTGTCGCCCTCCTTTTCACCTCGTACCGCTGTGGTAGTCAGCGAGGGATCTTCCCAGGACCAACCCAACTCGGAGATACACGCTATTGCTCGGTGCCCTTGAGCACCAAGATGTACTTACTGCCTACCTCCCTGGATTGTACACACTACTCAGGATTGTCCTGTCAGTAGAAGGCTAGGCATGCTAGGTAGGGCGGGCTCGCTCGGTTCACCCAATCCAGCCTGTTGACTTGCCCCCCCACCCCCCGGGGCTAAGATCCAGTGGTCGCTGCTACCGCTGCAATTGGGACCACCCTTTGTCATGCCCTGTCCTATCTCGTCCTGTCCTGGCATGGTCTCCTAGGTTTATCCCCTCTCTGGTTACTTTGGGAGTACTTTCTCCGTCCCTTCTCCTAGGTCCCATACAATACCTACTACCTATTAACTACTCCGTACCTACCTATACTATACTACGCCCTCTTCAGCCAACCCGCAAACTCCCAAACGGCTTGCTTGCTGGACTTTCAGCCTAATCCTTTCCTCTTCAACCCTTATTGTCCGTCGCAGTATAGTATCGCCATCCGGCCTCATTTTTCGACGACACAAGGCTCGTCCCGATTTTCGTTTCGACAGACCTTCCTGGTCTCGTTCTGCTTCGACTTGAAATTCCCGCGACTGTTTTACTTATACTGGTTCCATTCCCGCCCGTCCTACTGTTACGGCGCCATCGCCCGCCGCCACCCGGTGTATCATACTCAGACCAAACCAACTCTCGACAATCGAGGATGCTTCGTAGTCGACAACTGTTGCGTCCTTAGTTTGGTCATCACTTCGCCCTGCGTGGTACTCTCCCCCCCACGAATATATCCAAAAGCAATCAACTTGGGCGCCTTTTCGTTGGTCGTAAACCTTCAATCTATACCCTTCCGTTCAAACTATATACACCATCCTGCGCCATCCAGGATCAAAAAAATTTGTTGCCTGACTGCGGCTTAGCAGTTCACTTGCATCACCATGGTTGACGATGCGGCCCTCGCCGCTGCCGCTGCGATTGTCGCTTCGATAGCCCCAGATACCCGACCGCCTAATTCGATACCGGTTGGAGTAGCTTCCCAGGTGCAACTCCCAGGACCAGATACTCCCGCCAAGCGTAAGCTTGAATTGGAGCTTCAAAACCTCGCTTTGCGTGTCGGAAAGCTCGAGAGCCAGGCCTCAGCTGCTTCTCCGTTTCCAGAAACGCCCAACGAGGTTATTGACACTCTTTTTGGCGAAGAGGCTCTTACGGTGGCGGCTCGCCCCAAGCCTAAAGTCTTCCACGCCCAAGGTAGCCTGCACACTCCGCATCTGCCATCTTATCAGCTGACCGAAGAAGCCCTCGAAGGACTTCGAGAACATGTGGACGATCAGTCCAAGTTGCTCGATAGCCAGCGCCAGGAGCTCGCGGGTGTTAATGCCCAGCTGATGGAGCAGAAGCAGCTGCAAGAGCGAGCCCTTGAAATACTCGAGCAGGAACGTATTGCTACCTTGGAGCGTGAGCTCTGGAAGCACCAAAAGGCCAACGAAGCATTTCAAAAGGCTCTGCGAGAAATCGGCGAGATCGTCACCGCTGTCGCTCGTGGTGATTTGACTATGAAGGTTCGCATGAACACTGTTGAAATGGACCCAGAAATTACAACATTCAAACGCACTATCAACGCTATGATGGACCAGCTGCAAATATTTGCTAGCGAAGTCTCGCGAGTGGCTCGTGAAGTCGGTACCGAAGGTTTGCTGGGCGGTCAAGCCCGCATCGGTGGTGTTGATGGAACATGGAAAGAACTGACTGACAACGGTATGATTCTATCGTGTAGGTATTAAGCTGGTTTGCTAACTCTTTACATAGTGAACGTCATGGCCCAAAATCTGACCGATCAAGGTTTGTAGGAACAAAACTGACAAGGGTCATCACATAGCTAACATGTTTTGTAGTGAGAGAAATTGCATCTGTTACAACAGCCGTGGCCAATGGCGACCTGACCAAGAAGATCGAAAAACCTGCCCGGGGTGAAATATTGCAACTACAACAAACCATCAACACCATGGTAGATCAACTACGAACATTCGCCTCTGAAGTCACCCGTGTAGCAAGAGACGTCGGAACTGAAGGCATGCTAGGCGGGCAAGCCGATGTTGGGGGAGTGCAGGGCATGTGGAACGACCTAACTGTCAACGTCAACGCCATGGCCAACAATTTGACGACTCAAGTGCGCGACATTATCAAGGTTACCACAGCTGTCGCCAAGGGAGATCTGACCCAAAAGGTCCAAGCCGACTGCAGGGGAGAGATTTTCGAACTCAAGTCGACCATCAACTCTATGGTTGACCAACTGCAACAATTTGCTCGTGAGGTAACGAAAATTGCCCGTGAAGTTGGTACCGAAGGACGCTTGGGAGGCCAAGCTACAGTGCACGATGTTGAGGGCACCTGGAGAGATCTGACGGAGAACGTCAACGGCATGGCCATGAACCTGACCACTCAAGTGCGAGAAATTGCCAAGGTCACCACTGCGGTCGCCAAGGGTGATTTGACAAAGAAGATTGGGGTTGAGGTCAAGGGTGAAATCGCGGAGCTGAAGAACACCATCAACCTGATGGTGGATCGACTTGGCACGTTTGCTGTTGAAGTGAGCAAGGTTGCCAGGGAAGTAGGCACGGATGGAACCCTTGGCGGACAGGCTCAAGTAGCCAACGTCGAAGGCAAATGGAGGGATCTTACAGAAAACGTCAACACGATGGCGTCAAATCTCACTGCTCAGGTAAGACTGGAGTCTTGACAAATCTTTGGTGCTATTTACTAACTGGCTGTAGGTCAGGAGTATTTCTACCGTCACACAAGCCATTGCGAACGGCGATATGAGTCAGAAGATCAAAGTCGAAGCAAATGGAGAGATACAAGTGCTGAAAGAAACCATCAACAACATGGTTGACCGTTTGTCTAGCTTCTGCTATGAAGTGCAGCGAGTCGCCAAAGATGTGGGTGTCGATGGAAAGATGGGTGCTCAAGCCGACGTGGGCGGTTTAGATGGTCGCTGGAAAGAAATCACAACAGATGTCAACACCATGGCTAGCAATTTGGTAAGTTAAACTTGAACAATCTTGGAGGCTCATCTAACATAAACAGACAACGCAAGTGCGCGCCTTCTCAGATATAACTAACCTAGCCACGGATGGGGACTTCACCAAACTTGTTGATGTAGAAGCATCAGGCGAGATGGATGAGCTCAAACGAAAGATCAACCAGATGATTTCGAATCTGCGAGATTCTATCCAACGAAACACTCAAGCCAGGGAAGCTGCCGAGCTTGCCAACAAGACCAAGTCCGAATTCCTGGCCAATATGTCTCACGAAATCCGAACGCCGATGAACGGCATTATCGGAATGACCCAACTGACCTTAGATACCGACCTGACTCAATATCAGAGGGAGATGCTTAACATTGTCAATAATCTTGCCAACAGCCTCCTGACAATCATTGACGACATTTTGGATCTTTCCAAAATCGAGGCTCGGCGAATGGTGATTGAAGAAATTCCTTACACCCTGCGGGGAACTGTCTTCAACGCCCTCAAAACTCTCGCCGTCAAGGCAAATGAGAAATTTTTGGATCTCACCTACATGGTCGACAGCTCTGTGCCAGACTATGTTATTGGTGATTCCTTCCGTCTCAGACAAATCATCCTCAACCTTGTTGGCAATGCTATCAAGTTCACAGAGCATGGTGAGGTCAGCCTAACAATCAAGGAGAGCATGGGACAAAGTCACGTCCGACCTGGTGAATATGCGGTTGAGTTTGTCGTGCAGGATACGGGCATAGGAATCGCTCAGGATAAGCTGGATCTGATTTTCGACACCTTCCAACAAGCGGACGGTTCCATGACTCGCAAGTTTGGCGGAACCGGTCTAGGTCTGTCCATTTCGAAGCGACTTGTCAACCTCATGGGTGGTGATCTCTGGGTCAATAGTCAGCATGGCAAGGGCAGCGAATTCCACTTCACGTGCCTGGTCAAACTCGCCCCTGATGATGCCGCTATGATCGAGCAACAGATCCGCCCCTACCGAGGTCACCAGGTTCTATTCGTTGACAAGGCTCAATCCCAGAACGCTGCGTCGATTAAGCCCATGTTGGAGAAGATTGGTCTCAAGCCTGTTGTTGTTGATTCGGAGAAGAGTCCTGCCTTGGCCCGCCTGCACACTGGTGGCTCCCTTCCCTACGATGCTATTTTGGTTGATTCTATCGACACCGCGAGAAGGTTAAGAGCTGTCGACGATTTTAAATACCTCCCTATTGTTCTGCTCGCGCCTGTTGTTCATGTTAGCTTGAAGTCTTGTTTGGATTTGGGGATCACGTCTTACATGACGACGCCATGCAAACTTATCGATCTCGGAAACGGCATGATCCCTGCTCTTGAAAACCGAGCTACCCCCTCGCTTGCCGATAACACTAAGTCTTTCGAAATTCTGCTTGCTGAGGACAACACCGTCAACCAGCGACTAGCAGTCAAGATTCTCGAGAAATATCACCACGTGGTGACCGTAGTAGGCAATGGTTGGGAAGCCGTCAAAGCTGTCCAAAGCAAGAAGTTTGACGTCATTCTTATGGATGTCCAAATGCCAATCATGGTAAGTAGCTGCATTGTCCTGATACTCACGAACCGCGTATGGCCAGACCGGCTAACAGTTTGTTTTACAGGGAGGTTTCGAGGCCACTGGCAAGATTCGAGAGTATGAGCGTGGCATAGGAAGCCACCGCACACCCATTATTGCTCTGACGGCCCACGCCATGATGGGTGATCGAGAGAAGTGCATCCAGGCTCAAATGGACGAGTATTTGTCCAAACCTTTGCAGCAAAACCACCTCATTCAGACCATCCTCAAGTGTGCTACTCTTGGTGGTCCATTACTTGAGAAGAACCGTGAGCGCGAGTTGGCGCTCCACGCCGAGACGAAATCGAAGCACAAGGAAGGAGGCCAGGGTTTGCTGCGACCGACACTGGAGAGCCGTGCCTTTACAAGTCGAGAGCCACTGTTGGGAAATGGCAAGGAGAGCCCTGCCATTATTGCAACCGAGGAAGACCCCCTGGCAAGAGCACGTCTCGACCTTGCTGATATGAGAAGTCTGACCAACTAACTGGGTTTCTTTCCGTGTCTCAGGCTTTCATGAGATCACTTAGTCAATAACCTGGTCATGTCGCGACATGAACACGTCCGTCGAGCGTTGCGAGATGTTCACTCCGTTATATCGTCAAACAACTGATTAAGGTCCTCGTTTGGAGCTTTTAGTATTATCATGTTGTTGCAATGCGTACGACCAGTTAACGCCACACGTTCGTCTTGTATGGAGTGTACAAAGTTGCGACGGCTGTTTTGTATCAGCACAGTGGGTTTGAGTTTTGATTCGCTTGCGATTACAAATTACAAAACCCGGCACTCTACAGGTTCTGTTTGATGATACCGGTTTTTTTGACAACTGTATTGCGTGCTTCTGCTCGAACTGGCCTTGTTTATTCATTGCTTTCACATAGGCTTTCAGGCCCTGCAGGTTATCGGCCCCCCGTCATATATTTACATTGTTTCTGGCGTTTGGGGTTTTCATGTGTGGATGGTTGCGTCAAGCCTTCTCAAAGGACTTGTGTCGATTCGATTGCGGGCTACAATGGAATATACCAACTTAGATGGGCCATGGACCAGCAACATCAACAAACATGCAACATGTGTTGGTACTATGACTAGAATGGGGATGTGTCAAGCGGGCTGCAGGCATTCAAGGACGGCACTTCTCTCGTTTTTCCAAACATGGTT
Organism: Fusarium armeniacum; assembly: GCA_013618295.1. Lineage (NCBI taxonomy): Eukaryota > Fungi > Ascomycota > Sordariomycetes > Hypocreales > Nectriaceae > Fusarium > Fusarium armeniacum. The sequence continues at coordinate 12,515 of JABFER010000154.1, read as the reverse complement.
TGCTACTTAGTCTTTGTTTTTCGGTGTTGCCTTACTGTATATGTGGTTTCTCTTGGTTATTCTTTTTTTTTTTTCCATTTTATTTTTGCTCTTGGATGAGGAGTGGGATTCGAGCCATTGAGCTCGGGAAGTATGACGGGCTACGAGACGATAGGATGGGGAAAGATTGGAATGAATGCCTCAATGGCAAGGAAAGATGAATCTTCCCATAACCATTCCGATACTATAGGTGAAAGATGCTCTTTGGAGGAAAAGAGACTTATGAATGACCGTTATACCACTCTCTCAGTTATCTAAGTTGCTATGTGACGTGAGCTGAATAGCCTTAACACTTGCTAGCCGGTCAAACCGTATCTCTTTCGTCCTTCTCTGCGTTCCCATTGGTGTCGTCCTGGGACTTGTTTTGGTTGTTCGTTGCTCTTGTGCCTTGACGAGAGTCGTTGGCCTGGGCTACCTTGGCAGCTGCCGGAGCTTGTAAATTTTCGTTGGCTTCAAGAGCGGCAAGTATGGCGTCAAGTCTGCTTTCGAGGTTTGTGAGATTGTTCTCGAGGTTGGTAGCAGCTTGCTCGCCCCTATGTTGATATCATGTTAGTCAAATATCACTGGAGATAACCTCGTAGCATCGTGTGCAGTAAGTCAAGACAGGAAAGGGGAGATAAATGCAACTGCGTCAACGCTTAAAGGTGCTGAGAGGGGTGCAGGGATAGGCGCGTCACGCTTAGGTGAGAAGTGAAGCGATCAATATGCTTTCAAATCGAGTCGGAATACATTGCCATCTTGGCAATTCAGGGGCTTGAACCAATTAAGACTGCGGTCGGCGGTATGTAGATGAAAGAGCTTGAGCATCATTGTAAGGCCAGATAGGACCTTTTCTTTTTGGACCAATTGACTCCAAACTGACGGGATGACCGGCCTGTTCAGTTGAGAATAGGTGCCAATAACAGATAAGGAATCTTCATCATAGCATGTCTCAAGCTCTTCATATTATCAGGGAACTGCAAAAGGCATCTGCCTATCCCATGTCTGAGTGAGGATTGGGTATCGGAAACGCCGATGGAGAAACTTGTCGATTTGGACATATTCGGACAAGAGGGAGGGGAACCGAGTACAAAGCGATCTGCTGATGCTAAGTGCACCGGCGAAGAAGTCCATGACAAAAATGCGACATGGAGACATGGGGAATATGGAAATCATGTCGAAAGTGGATCGAGATGTTGAGAATGTGAGGGCATGTTGGGACAAGGCGAGGAGGCGAGGCGAAGTGAGATGAGGGGAGGTGAGGCTGTAGAATAGTCTGTTTACCTAGCAAGGTCCCGGTAGGCCTAGAACGCAGATGCTGTCAGTATAATTGGAAATGCAACATGATGAAGAAGGTCTACGAAATGAAAGGGCGTGTAAAGAAACGAAGGGTAAATACGGCAAGGCCAAAATGCAAACGCGAATGCAATATGCAAATGCAAATGCACAATGCAAATCAGTTGGTCAATCAACCATGAGAATTTGGGCTGTGGCAAGCCAAGCGAGGCGGTCTCGACCAGCGGGCTGGGTCTGATTCTGGGTCTGGGTATAACGCGTTCCACGGTCAGGCCGGGACGAGAGTCTGGACCTCGATGGTGGGAATAGCCAGGGAATGACTACTTGGGGGAAGGGTGGACAATTTGGAATTGGAATTAGAGCATGGGGGAAGAAGCACGAGGAGGAGATGGTCGAAACAGGAAAGGAGCGGTATTCCCCCTCATGTTCGGCTGTCGTATTGAACAACATGTAAGCGAAGGGATGGAGATCAAGGACAATTCTCTCCGGATGTGCAGCAAGGTGTTTTTATTTTACCATTCCCATGTTTGGCAAGAAGGCAAATTCTGCATTGCCATAGCTGACATATGGCGAACATCCACCCCGAATGTGGTGGCAAGCATGAGAGAACGAGACATGGACGGATGAGAACAGAGAAGACCTACCTGGGCTAAATCGGCATCCCCTGAACCCGCAGCCTTTGTGGCTCGGTTGTTTGCGTCGTCAGTTGGGGCCATGTTTGTACTGATTGTACTTCTTTTACGTGAGACGTATTGACGACGGGTGAAAGAGAGGAGTCAGGTATAGTAAGTGATGTGTAAGTACCTAGATTATAGTAGGTGAGGCAGATAGCGTGTTGAGGTAACCCTAAGCTGGCTGTGCTGTGCTGTGCTGTGCTGTGCTTTACTGAGCGGTTTGTTTAGGAGAAATACGGATAGTCCAGAATGAATGCGAGGATGCCTGCTCGTAGCTGAACGAGTTAGGTTTAGGCTCCTCTGCAGTGGGGGATTTATCCGCGTGCGCAACCAACGGTTCTTCTTACTTTTAGTACTACCCAGGGTTGTGGTTTCTCTTTCTTCTCATCTATTCATGACAACTTATATTCGATCTTATCGCTCTATATTGTCAAATGGACTCGTAGCCTCAGTTCTCAGCTACCTACCTACTAATCGACAAGAACGACTCAGATTCAGGGGCTCTAAGCAGACGGAAAGTGAGCATAGGTACGTACCTACTTAACCTGTGTGCTCCGGCCACGGGCAGTGACTAAAGAGCCTGAGTACCCTCCCAGTTTGGGTCTAGGTCCCGGCAATTTGGCAGGCGCGACAGCGGGCCGTTCACTAAGGAAGGGGTGGCCTGTCAGAGCTCGGATATCCATATAGAGCCGTCGATCATGAGAGAAGGGGGCAATTTGAGGCTCGATTCCACTCACTTGATTCAGTCCAAGAGTCGACTACACTCAGACCTGATCTGATCACCTTGAGCGTTTGGATCAATAGCTGACAATGTACTGTATGTTCCTAATAACCGGCTATCTAAGGCACTCCTTCCCCAGTCTTGACTTCGTTGGTATGTTCGGTTCAGATTACCCACAGAACTATCACTCTCAAGACCATACTTAGTAACCGAACAACCTCTTATTGAACAAAGGACATGTTTGAACAATATGCGAAGTCTGTTATAGACTAGGCCTAGCTCGCGTAAATTTTGTGCCTTGATCTTTGGTTCAGGAGAGTATTGTCCGGGACGTATATCGACAGCAAATGGCATGGCTAAACTTGGACCTGCCAAAAGGTACAGCTCCTTGCATGTCAGAATGTATGGACATCTTGTATCAAAATCGACCGGTCTGGCCGGGTGCGCCACGCTGCTGGGCGACTGAAGATAGTGGTCAGAACCTGATCTCGAACGTTGCGGGTCTTTCTTGAGACAACACTCAGAACGACGACAGTCGTGACCGTGATTGAACAAGGGAGAAAACCCCATCACGATTGTCCTTTTCATGGCTGAAGCGGAGAATTGCAATCTCGATTCTATATACTCAATCGGGAAGAAAGCATGTTTGTTCAGATGGGGATCGAAATCGCACAATGGTGACTGGCTACTTATTGCCATGACGATCACGGGGAATAATAAATGCCACTTCCGATGCAGCTCTCCCAATGGATCAGATATTGATACTGTATCAATCAAGGCTAAAACAAACAACCTACTTAGGTAGCCATTCCCTCACCCCGCAAGCATAAGTCTGTAGTAAGAGCGATGGCAGACCAACATGCCAGATCTCAAGGTGCAGCTGTGTTCCCACCTGGTTTCCAGAAAGGGAATGTAATTCGCAAAGAGTAGGCAATTCTTGGAGGAGGAGGAGGAGGACGACGACGACTGTCGTGCTCACTTACATGCAATGCGATGAATCAATCGACCTGTCATTATCTATCCACTCTGCCACTCTGCTAACATTGAAGTTCAAGGAGCCCAAGTGTCTTTAGAACTCTCCGGCATTATAGTGACACAAACTGGTGGAGCACAGCACCCGGTCTCGATCCCATCCATGTCTGCGTAGGTACTACCTCAGGTATCTATGTATGTATTGCTAGTGGTTCTAGACTCCTTTGTTAACCTGCTCATGGACCACTGCAGCTGGATAAAAAAAACGCCAGATGACGGCGTATAACCCCCGGTTGATACAAGACAAGCTACGGAGACTTTCTTTCGATGCACCCACGATACTACTACCACTACTACTACTTATATTAGATTAGCTACATAAGACAGATTAGCTACTGTAGCATCTAAGTCACTTACGTGACTGATCCGGTCAGTTAGTTGCTGATCACCCCCCCTTTTTTTTCTTTCCTTCGACGCGGACCTCCGCGACTATCGGTCTAGTGCTAAATCGGTCAACTGTCGATGTGGAAGTCGAGAATGGAATCCTGATATTTGGGCTTTCCTTCTTTATTCAAGGCATATGCGATTTATACAAGAAGGGAAGGAAACAGAAGAGAAGAGAAGAGAAGGGTGTGAAAAAATACAGTGATTCTTCCAGTACCATATACGACATATGCAGTTGATAAGACAAATGAAGTTGGTATTTCTATCATAGCTAAGAGTGTTTTGCATCAGAGCAGCGACAGGAATAAACAACGAAAATGCATAGAGTAGCATCCGGAAATACAGTAATCTGCGACTTTACCGTATCTCAGGTAGGTACCTTCCTGCCTAGTTCAAAATGGCCCATCCATGCATTCAGACGGCACAAAGCAGGCACGAACCAATCAGCCACCTACCTTAACCAATTAACAGGCTTGCGAGTATGCACACCCTGGGGCTGGCTTCCTTCTAATCGATCGCTCACCCTGCCGTGAGGCCTCGACGTCTCATCAGCGTTCTAGACTCAGCATCCGTACCATGAAGAGATATTTTACGCTTCACGCGACTTCGACTCAGGGTCTCGGGGAGACAGACGCAGGCATCTATTCAAACCAGGGTCTAAAACACCCGAAAGCTTTCGGTCGCTGCAGTGCAGTCTGTACAGCAATTGGCATCTGCAGGCAAAATCCTTTCAATTCCTATCAGAAGTCGCAGTCTTGACCACCTAACTCTCGGCCCCGAACGCGAACATCTAGTTAATACTGCTACACTAAACTGTCGTCTGAGCAAAAAAAAAATTAAAAAATGGTAAGACTACTAATAATGTACGGATACCAAAACTGCCGTTGCTCTAATATGGGCAAGTTTATTCAAAGTTGTGGATCAATCAACCGACCAAGACCATTGGCTTATTGGCCACGGAACTCAACTCCGTTTCACTGTTCCCGCTACTATTCGACAAACTAACTCTACAAGATGACACTATCATTCTCTACCGGTGACGAGTGTCTAAGTCAAGATTCAAGCCAAGACTACACAAACAGAATAAGCATTCTGGGATCGAAAGAACGATGCAGACGAGAGGCGTTATGTAGTCTACACTGGTTGGGGAGTCGCTCGTTTGATCCATGGCTGATTCTCGGGCTACAGCCAATCGTAGGGCTGGGAGGGATCAAGATTCTTACTGTACCATTTGTTGAATTCCCATGCCGCTCCATGGACGATTAGTACACCATTTCCCGATTCGCAATTACCGATACCACACATTTATGGTTTATACCGGATTGACGTTGTTTGTGTGGATGGTCTGATGGACAATGCCATCTTGCACATCTCGACCACCGATGCAACGATCTACCTACGTACCGTTCGTACGACAGTATTATGCTAAAACCAAGTGGGTATAGACGATAAACCATCTATCTCTCTATGTACATACCAGGCTCGCCTCGTTTGTTGCAGAGAAAATGGTCTGCAAGGAACTTTGGACAAAGAAGGAAAGAAAATGGATCCAAGGGCACCACTGCCCAAGTTCGTTGTCAGAGACACTGACCCGTCGTGGAAGAAGGGATAGCAAATGATTGATGCCTTGGAACCGCTATAACATGCGTCATTCGACTGGAAGCATCAACTATCGGTGCAATATGACGAATAAACCTCGTTGCTGCACAAATAGACTTGAGTAAAGACGTCGGTGGCCATACCATGTGGCCCATGGAAAGGGAACCTGGGGAATTTCCAAAACCCAAGTAGGCAGATCACCTGTTGGCGCGGCACTGTGGGCGATTCAACCAAAGAACTTCTCGATCATGGTGAAGCTCGAGTTTTGGCGTCTCGCGATCCATAAGCCAAAGCTCGATTCCAGCAACGGGCATGGCTCGATGACGATCAGGAACAACCCACGCGCGGAACAGGACGTGCGTCACTTGTATAGGTTCACACCTCCCTGGCTCCCAATTGCTCCGACCACCAGAACTTAAGCGGAGCTCCACTCGACTTAGCCCACAACCACCTGGCTACCGATGAGCGATGCCTCTTGAAGAACAAGCTCAACTTCAACCCTGACAATCTGTCTGTCGCGCTTCTTTAGTAGGCCAGTACGCACCGTCCCGACAAGTTTCGAGTCTCTGTAAGCCAGCCGCAAAACAGGACCGAGAGACGACACCAAGGAACGTGCCTGCGTGACATTTTGTTCTCAATCTCACCCCGTCATCCAGTATCCAAGCATGCCGTATGAACTGGGACGGCCGGACCATGACCGTTTCACGAACTGGGATCGAGATCTTGCCCATTACAGTTTGCGAGTTCCTGCACTATACCGTAGTCTACAGACGGTGCTTTACTGGTGCTTCGAGCGTTGGCAGGCACACTGACTGAGTGTGGACGGTGATGCATCCAAATACCCTGCCAGGTGCTGCGATCTTGCCGTCTCGGGTCAAATCAGTCAATCAATTGACGGTTGATCAACATGTACAATTGCCTTTTTCTGAATAGAGGATGCGGATGCGCCAAGTTCCATAACACTCCTGCCCGTGTCCTTGGAACACCATGATGGGCTGTACGACATGTGGACAAACATCAACATCAGCATTAACATGCTACCCCTGAGTTTTGCATGTCCTCGATGCTATGTCACTCTTGATATCGACTGGTTCGAAACGCATCAGCGTTCGTAACAGTTGCTCAATCATTTACTTGCTCATATTTGGACTTTCTTCCATCCGTGGATGACTCTGCTGAAAGTTCCCCAGTCACGGGCACCAGTAGTGTTGCGCTGCGTTGCGTTGCGTTGCGTTGAAGCGACCTCAATATGGTCTCTGAATGCGTCCATTGGACCAAGACGGGGCATCTCGATGTTGTCCAGGTGCCGCCCTATCGTATACGTAGCCGACGACAGGGCCCTGGGGTCGACGCTTCTTGTTTTTGGCCCATCTTAAGTTGAACTGCATTGCTCTATGTACATACATACATTGCTCAGCAATGACCGTGTCGATTGTCCAGAACTCAGGCTTTGAGATCGTGGACAGCTGATGCTCCAGTCAGAACTGGCCCTTGCATTATTATTCATCAACTTTCCTGAACGTCAAAACTTGATATGTCCCAGCTCGGAAAAGAGTACCAGAAGGCTGCGGATCAGTCAGAGTACCCACAACTAGTCCAGATTTCAGAGACAAATGCCAAGACTGTGCGTGCATCCTTGACAGAAGATTGTAGGCCTACCCCTTCTCCCACCCGGCCACTTTCACGCCCCATTCCGTTGTGCTCTGCTGCGAACTGGCCGGGCTAGACTACGCCTTTCTAGCTCCCTGCGAGCCTCTGAACAACAAGACCACCACCCCCCGAACGTAGTGCCATGTAGGAATCTGATGTTTCTGCTCTTTCTCTACTCTCGCGATTGTATCCTCGCTTCCGAAACCCTGATTTGCCTAATCGCTCTTTTTCAACAGTTTTTAGTATTTGCCGGTGGCTGCGGCACCTCCGACTCTGCTCCGTTTCCCTTGGACCCTGTTCCTGCCCTCCGTTAACGTACAGCGAGCATTTGGATTCCACGATACCCTGAGATTGATCCCCCCCGTCTCAGCATTGCCTCTAATAGCACCTCTCCACAGAGCAATTCCTCGACTTGGCTTGTTTTCGATAACTGACACACCCCTGTACATGGACTCTTGAAAGTCCATTTCTCTAGAATCTGATTCTTATAAGCGTCCTGCCTGTCTAGTTCGGCCCAGGGCCGCGCGCACACACCAACAGGAGCTTAGGTCCAGAACATTGATCCTCAACCGAACGACCTGCAGCCAAACATAGCCCGGGGTCTGTTCTGTCTTCTTGGATCTGTCACCTCACAGTCGCCTCATGAGTTTCAATCCCGAGATCACCTGCTCTAATCCACCTCTTCGTCACTACTTTCGATATTGTTCCTAGACGAGGTCTTGCGCCGCTGATTGAGCGTGGGCTTCCCTCTCCTACTGCATCGCGGTTGGACAGAGCACCTTTCTCCCTAACCCATAACCAACCCACCACGGCCCAGGATACATTCTGTGCCATCGAGATATCCGATTCTGTGTCTTGCCTTTGGTGAGGCTCATACCTGCTGCACTCGACTCCCTTACAAGCTCGACTCATCCATCCTTCCCTCTTGATCGCTTTCTGGTTTCTCTTCCTACTCTCGTTCTCGATTATCCGCCTTGAAAAATTCGTTCGTTCGTTCACTCGTTCGTCGCCGTGGTATGTCAATTGGAAAATCTTTGTCAGAATAGCATCCTCCATCATACGTCCCATCTGTTCCCATCCTGAAGCCTGTCTGCAACCGTAGCAGACCTGCCCATCGCTCTCGATCAGCGTCGAGTGACCCCATCTCTTGCTTGTATATGCATACCCGGCATTCTTTTGGTCAATCTCTCTGCCCATTCCCATCGTCACTGCCCATGCCCACATTGCAAATCAATGCATCTTTTGTTTCCCAGCCCTGAGTTTATACTCTTGTCTCGTCAAATCTGTCTGTCCTTTCCTGTACTGTTTAGCTTAGCCTCTCTTCACCGGTGTCCACCACGCTCTGATGCTATAAACTCTGGGCATAGACTTCACTCTCGCAGTAAGGCATCTGTGTCCCACCAGTCGTTGATCCTTACCCATCGCACTTCCATTGATAGCTTCTTCCCACCCTCCCTAGTTGTCTGACTCTGAACAACATCGTCAGTTCATCACAGCTCAGTGCCTAACCCCGCGTTTCAGAACCCACCTATTCTCGACTATCCATCAAACCGCCAACCATACGAAAAAGGAAAGCACTTTCTTGCTGTTTTAACACACTCGTGTGATTAGTTTTATATTGCCGAATACCTACCGCGTACATTGTTTGGCTGTGTCAGCGACCTCCAGCTACTCGGTACTGAGGCCTGTCTCATATTGCAGGTTGCAAATTACCAGTCCACTTGGACCTAGGTTACGTTGAAGCTGTCAACCTGGCACCAATCAGAAGAACCCTATTCGTATTCCAAGAAGAGGTCCCGGGGACTCTCCAGCAGTGCTGTATGTCTTCCGATCTTGAATCGATCTTCGCCGAGTTGGGGTTATCCCAATATCTCGGCGCCTTTGTCGAGCAAGGTTTCGATGAGTGGGATATTATTCTCGACATACAAGAGTCGGATCTGTACGCGCCCCCGCAGCATCGGCTGTTTCTGGAACTTACACTGACTGTTTGACAGAGATGCACTTGGCGTCAAGCTTGGTCACCGTAGGGTATGAAGAATACCACTGCCCACTTAGGCAAGAACTAACATAATCTTGTTCTAGAAACTTCAAAGAAGAATAGCCAATGCGCGGGGTATATCCCCATCAGCGTCTCTGGCGACCCCTGCAAGGCCAACGAGCGAAGAAGCAAAGTCAGAAAGCGCTCAACCCGAGCCTACTCGGACAGAAACGCCCCCAGAGGGACATGGTGTCGCGAAGCGAAAATATCGACGTCATCCTAAGGTACGAAGAAAGCCGTGTGTCGCTAGAAGCAACCGTAACTAACGAGATATTGATTAGCCCGACGAAAACGCTCCTGAGCGACCCCCCTCGGCTTACGTTTTATTCTCTAATAGTAAGCATTGCTTCAAGTCAAGGATTCCTCTGCCAGCACAGTAATACTAACAAGTGCCACAAAGAAATGAGAGAAGACTTAAGGAGCCAAAATCTTACATTTACAGAAATTGCCAAGTTGGTGGGGGAAAATTGGCAGAATCTGAATGCCAGTGAAAAGGAAGCGTATGAGAGCCAAGCAAACGCAGACAAAGAGAAATACCACCGAGACTTGATGGAGTATAAGAAGACGGCCGACTACCGGAAATACATGCAGTATTTGCACGAATTCAAAGATAAGCAAGCCAAAAGAACTCAAGGTTCGTAGCCACCTGGCGCCAAACCCATCGTTGATGGAGTAGCGAAACTGATATACTGACCTCGACCAGCCGATTCTTCCAAGAGAACCAAACTGGATCCTATTCGATTACGACACAGCAGCAGTAGCAGTAGCACCATGACGCCAGGTAACACGTCAAGTGGCAACGAAAGGTTGCAGGGGAGCGAGCCACCTCCTTGTTATCGGGAAAGGTTGAATTCGATCGCTTCGGTGGCCGAGTCACAGCATTCGTCGACAACGCCAACACTTCTGTCGCAAGCCAACTCGAACGATGACACTATGTCGTCTCCCCGGGGTAACCATTTCGATGCCGGCAGTCCTCGAGAACCTATCCAGCAAAATTCCACGCGCCAGCAGTCTTGGCGAGATGGTGGCCGTGGGGCTGAAACATCTCAGCAACAAAATCTGCCTTCTTTATCCAATATGCTTGAGGATGGGAGGAAAGGTATGCCCGTATCATCGGGTTCGGAAGGGAATCCGTATTCGAGTGGTTTCGTCGCCGCCAACCATCCAAGATCAGTACCTGAGGTACCAAACGTCCTCCCATCGGCTCCGCCTAAAATACCGCTCCTTCGACATGAACCGTCTTCAAACAGCAGCGTCGGATCAGTTAGTCCAGCAGGAAGCTTTGCAAGAACTCCTGGCGAAGGCCCTCTGCCGATTCACGCGCTGCTTTCCCATCACCAGACGCTGCCGACCCCAATTGCTGCTGCAAACATGGGGTCCTTTGAACGGGGTTCTTCTGTTTCTGGTTTTGGAGCAACAACCCCTAGTCCGACAGATTCTGCACCACTTGCGAGACCATCTTTTCGTCATGGTGTAGTACCCAGAGGATATGGTACTTGATCCTCACACTGCAGAATTCTGCAAAAAACTTAAGCTAACACGGCTTACAAGGCTCTCAACCTCTGCCACCTACTGGCCCCCCAGCCAGAAACGACGAATACATGGCAGACGGCGATGTTCCGATGACACCAGCACCCGACTTCGTTACTCCAATTGAAGAGCGACCTCTACGAGCCCGCTTGGACGGTATGAGTGTCTTGCTGAGAGCGGGCGAGTTTGTTGCCAAAAACGAACGAGACGAACAGCGTTGAGGAGAACGATAACTGGTTATGTCTAAGATATGTTGGTGTTGTGTACAACGCTGAAAGGATCGCACTAATGTGTGGAGCTGAGCCCCTCCCTTCTTTTATTATATTGTTGGATACCCATGTGTTATGATATATACTCTTTTCAGTCGAGGGTCTGACCTTGGCGAATGGGGGTATGTGTGTCCGCGTACCTCTGTAATGACTATGGCGATGTTAAAGGGATTGAGCAGTTAAATTTTCGGCGTTACGGAATGGTCTGGGTTCAATCGACTGGCGAGAATTTGAAAAGCAGTAACCAGGACCATCAAGGAGGGTTATGATTTGTATTCGAATGTTTTTAGGCCTTCGAAGGGTTAGCTGTACGACGTACTGATTATGCGTCGTCTGGTCATGATTAGTGGCCTTTTTCTGGAACCAAAAACAAAAGGAGGATGACTAGAGACCAGATTAGCCAATGTGAAATAACATAATCTCATGGTTTTATATGAATTGATTTTAGTAGTGCATATTTCCGTTGCATCATGAAATGAAACTGAGTTTGAGGGCATTCCTAAGTGTCAGACCACCAGTAGAACATTGCGACGCGAACGGAACCTGTTACTGTCGCGGCCACGGGAGATGTGAAACAGGCAAGGGCGTTGGTTGGCTTGTCTTTTTCTTCAACTGCTACCTCATATGTAGATAACATAGGATATACTCCTAGAGAGGACGACAAGAAGAAGCGTACGGTTTATGTGAAGATAAAATTGCAGAAGACAATAAAGTAAAGAAGGAAGTACGAAATTGAAACGAAGGGTCCTTCCTCATTCAGGTTTTATGAAACCTTGACCCAAGCCAGGTGCCTACTTCGTCAACAGCTCCTCCTCGCGAAACTCAACGTCGTCATAAGGGTCCAGTTCGTAATCACTTCCAACGTCATGGTGCAGGTACGAAAGGAGTGTGGGGTGGACCGCCTAAGAAGAAATAGTGGATCCATAAAATACATAATAGGTAACTTTCCTACCTCCCTACACAAGCAAGCAACCTTAACGTGAGGTGATGATGTAGTACTAAGGTACTATGACTTTGACTAAATTGACATGTTGAGTGTTATGAAGTAGCACTAGTCTATAGGGATTATACAATGAATGCCCAGTTTCTCTGGTAAACACAGCATAATTCCTTATCACGATTACCTGCTGGAGTTTGGAGACTCGATACAACCAAGCAGAGCAGATAATGTAACCAAGCAGGGGTACGTTGACCAAACATTGACCAAAATGAGTCAAAAGCAAGATCTGCGGATCTAAACTTGCTTCCCCTTTGACAGTTATTGGTTACAGTAACACGTGGCTCTTACGTAGACGGGGGGGGGG